>VYZT01007355.1:148502-169572 GCA_013400735.1 Pomatostomus ruficeps | reverse complement strand
CCTTCCCTTCCCTTCCCTTCCCTTCCCTTCCCTTCCCTTCCCGGGCTCTGTAGCAGTGATCAGTTTTGGGTTTGCTTTTTCCCCTGCAGTTGTGCTGTCCTAGTGATGAACACTGTTGGAAGCTGCTGCAGAGCAAGGTTTGGATCCATATGTTTCAGCTCAGTAGCTGAGCCAGTTGTAAGAAAGCACGATCTCCCTGCGGTTACAGCACATCCATAGCTCCAACACTGCAGAGTGAAAAACATTCATCATACTGTCGTCTTCTGCTGTTCCAGGTGCTAAGAAGAGAGGCAAGTGTAGCTGGCATGGATCAGCGCAGGGGTTGATTCATGGTCCTGCTTACTTCCTTTGCTTCTGCCTTCTCACAACTTTGCCTCTGACTTTTTAGCGAGGAGAGGAGATGTTGCAGGGCTCTCTCAGCAGAAGAGGGTAATTTTTTTTGATAATTTGGCTCTGAAGCAAAGGCCTAATTCTCCCTCTCTGTTCTTTCCCATTCTCTCCTTCTTGTACACAATAACTGGATTTAAAAAATACAGAATCCTGCACCCCTTGCCTCTGGATCCAGACTCAGCTGGTTCATTTGCTTTTCATTAGAGATTTTGAATTTGATAAAAATCAAGAACTCTTCCAGAAGCCACACTTGAAGCAAGCAGCATTTTAGGCTAGTAAAATCAGGACATAGCTTTAACTTGATTTCAGAGGAGAGCAGTGGCAGAGCAGATTCTAGCTCTAAGATCGTTTGGTCAGTCTCCCTTCACAAGGGAGGCTGTGGGGCAGCCAGTCAGGCACCGGGGATTCAGACACAGGAACCTGGCCAGACGACATGACCACATCCCCTGTCTCTGGCTGCATAGGGAGCACTTTATGAGCACTAGGCAGAACTGAGCTTCACACCTGGGTAGATGCTGCTTCTCTGTAGCCCTACAGAGCTCTGTGCCTTTGCAGTAACAGGCCTGGCCATTCAAACACCATCTGGGGCTGGCCAGACAGATCTGACTGCAGGACAGTGGCGAGGGCAGCATCACCAGATGTCAGTTCTCAGCCTCCCAAGCATCTGTAAAACATGCAGAACTAAGCTCTGGTTTTCTAGCCTTGTCACCAGAGGCTCTTGCTAACCCCCATCACTGGGCAGCAACCTCCTGCCAAGTCCAGCTGGTCCCCCTGCCACAACAGCAGCCAAAGGCCAGCCAGAGAAGATTGCACAACCAGGCCTTGATCTGTATTTTTCCACTCCTCAGCCAGAAAACCCTTTCCTTTTTTCCAGCACAGCTGTTTTCCATCTCTGCTCAGGAAACATGCCCTGGTTTTGATTCCTGGGTCTTGCTTTATGAAGCAATCATCGGCAGGCTGTCTGGATGGAATGGGTCATGAAGTGGTGGTGGGATAACTCTGGATTCTGAACGCCAACACAGAACAAAGGGGAGCTTTTCCAGGGCTCAGGTGAGCCTGGGGTCAGCTCACAGACAGGCTTACTGACGTAAGCACGGATGCAGAGTTTTCTTTCCCTGGGCTGTCGTGTTTGAAATCCCCTCTCCCTTTTCCTCTCCTGCCTGCTTGCCACAGCCTTTTCCTGGTTAGACCCATACTTCAATGACAACACTGGGTGTATGGGTGATAGTGTCACTGTTTTGCCACATCTTACTCACACTAAACTCCTAGACCAAGGTGGCTGTGGTTTGTAAGCTGCCAGCCTTGTACAGCTCGGTTAATAAGCAGCCAGTTTGTCCCCTTCTAGGCATTTTGAGTGACAGTATCACAACATGCAGCTGCAGCTTGGTAATTGGTAGCTTTGCTGTTAAAGACACTTTAGTCCACAGTGCACACAGAGGGTGGTGGGGTGGCAGACAGTGGCTGGAAACCCAGGATGAAGTGCAGACCCGGATGTGGTCCACTTAGGAACACCAGCAGCCAGAAACACCCTGGCATTGCACTTCTTAGCTCTCTCCCCAAAACACTGGAAATTAGCCAGCTCCCTGGCCATATCGACCTGGAAATAAGCTAGCTTCCTCAAGGGTTAAGGCATTAATGTTAACACCATCTAGATTAACTAAAAATAATATGTGTACAAAAACATCTGAGTTATAGCTGTTACAGGAGTCCTACCTTGCCTTTTCTGAGTCCTTCACACGGGAAGTGTGGTCCTATAGAGCAAAGGCCTATAAAGTGTCTTTTAGGCTGGAAGGGGTAGAAGGGGAAGTTACAATGGACTGACTTGGAGCTCACACAGAACAGGCTTTGTGATCACCAAGGGCAGAACAAATGTTGGAGAAGGCTGATCACTTTTTAAATTTTTTTTTTTTTTCCCCGTGAAGGGTTGAGCTAAGAACCAGCTGGGCACTGTCATCAAGCTGCCTGTTTGTACCTCTAGGTAGAGGAAACATAGAGAAGGTAAGCACAGTTCTGCTTCTGTTTTTTTATAAATTTACATTGATCAGTTCCTGCCCACTCTAACTGGTTTAAGAGTGTCCACACAAAGGACTTAGTGCCATAAAAGGAAGGATTCAAAACATCACTGAATTGAATCCTTGCTGCCATCACACGAGCCACAGCCTGCAGAAGCAGCAACAGTTGACTCGGGCAGTGACTTGAGAATCTTCCGCTATAACTTCTTTGCTTTTCCGTGGGAATCTTTGTCCCAGGACTAGGGGTGCAGTGGGAACTGGAGGAGGGGAAGAAAACCAAGCAGGCTCAGAGATCTCTAGCAGTGCATTGCAGACCTACCAGCTGGCTCTTCCAGTCTCAGGACTCACACCAGACCATGCAATAGCAGTTCAGGATGTGTACAAATGCTGGTAGGAGGGAGAGATGTCAGCCCTTGGTGTAAGCTCTGCCCTAACCTGGCTGCATGGCATTGCTTGCAGTGGTGAGGTGCGTATCTGCCAGGGCTTGTCACACACTCACGGTGCACTCTAGCCCTCCTGACAAGTGTGTGAGGTTCCTCCTGTCCTTTGCTTTGTACACACAACACAGTCTGTGAGTGCATTGTCCTGCCTCTTCCCTTTGAAAGCGAAGGTCAGAGGGATCGCCATAACTTTAAAGAGCACTTAGCTTAAACTTTGGAGCTACTTGTCAGATGGGTACCTTTCAAACCTCCTGACCACTGTGAATGTTTTCTACAGAGGCATATTGACTTCTCTTGATTCAGGTGGAGTGCCCACCTGCTCTCATTACACTTTTGCCCTGCACAGTACTGTTTTACAGGCTGGCATACTACTTATCTACTACAAAGTCCAGACTGGTTCCTGGTCCATAGAAAAACAGTAATACAAGTGAAACAACAATTCCCAGATAGAAAGGTCGCCCAGTAGTGGCTCATGCAGTCTGTGGGTCACATCATCCCAGCAGCATGGCCCTTTCACACCCCTAGGAACCAGTGAAGCAACATTCTTGAGCAACAAAGGGAAGCATGACACAGTGGCACATAAAATGAACTTGTTAAACTTCTTCCACTGCCATATTCTTTCTGCTAGGCTCTGACTTAACCTTATCTCCAATGCCAGTACTTTGTCTTTACCTTCATCCCCATTCATTTTTACAGTGTCATTTTCTTTTGCATGAAGCACAATGTCTTAGTTTCAAAGACAGGTGTCTGTTAAGGAAGGCAGGAGCATCCCTTGGAATGGAAAATGTAACCCCCTTCCCTCTAAATTATTATAATTTTGAAATTAAGGGGCTTTCAGGCAGAGATATGAGAAAGGAATAACACTTCTTTACATGTATGTATAACAAGGCAGACGAACAACAGCAATGGTAACAACAACAAACAGAACCAGAACCCCAATAAAACAGTCTCTTCCCGCAGCTGCAGCCCTTTCCCTCTGGTGCAGTTCCGGCCGCAGCCGGCAGGGGCGCTGGGGGCTCCCGGCCGGGCAGGGCGGGTGCGATGACTCCCCCTCGGCTGCAGGGGGCGCTGTGGCCGGGTCTGGCTGTCCTTCCCCACTGGACAATGGCGAACACGGCTGGCAGGAAGGGATGGAGAAACGGTGTCCTCTCCGAACCCCAGGGGCAGCCGGTCCCGGTGCCCCCTCTGGACAGCAAAAGGAGCTGTAGCAGGAAACCTCGGAAGCGGCAAACCCGAATGGCAGGGACGAGCAAAGTCCCGGAGTGGTAGATGAGATGTATCAGAACCTTGGCAGCTGGAGCTGTGGGAGGTCCCAGCAGGCAGGGGGTGAGAGGGCTACAGCGGAGCAAAAACCCAGGAGCTGTAGCAGAGGTGCGGCAGGGCTGGGCAGGGCAGCCCGGCTCCCAAACACAGCCGGGAGAGGCTGGCTCCCTGGGAGGGGAAAAGGGCTCAGGGGTCCCGGTAGAAGCAAACAGCAGGAGACAGAACCCCGCAGTGGTGGTGAATTCTCCCTGGAGCGACTGCAGCCTTCTTCCCCCTCCAAATGCCGAGAGCAAGAGAGATAGCTAGGAGCCGTGCCTAGCCCCCTTCCCCAGCCCAATTCTCTCTATATTTCTGCCCCACTGAGAGAAAAACTTAGATAAGGAGAGCCAGCTGCACCCTTCTTGGGGCAAGTTCCCCTAAGTATCTGGTCGTTATTGTTCCTTAGCAACAAAATGGGGGAAAATTCAGAGAAAAGAAACAAAAGGACCTATCCTAAACCCCAACACACAATTAAAGAAGCTTAGGGAAAAGAAAGACTTGCTTTGTTTTGATGCCAAAGCTAAATGTTTTTCTTATTTTGCCTTTTCAGCTTTTTTAGGCTAAACAAGAGATGACATACCTTTTGAAAAGCAGCTTTTCTGAGGTGGCTTGTACCCTGAAAACATATACAACTGGACGTTCCAGTGCTCCAGAGCAGGTGTAGAAGATCAGTCTGTAGATGTTTTTAGTGCCCTTGGGTAGCTAGAAGGGGTGGAATCCATGCTCTATGGCTTCAGTCTTCCCTAGAAATGGCAATACATGAAAGCATCAGCATCCTGAACAGCCTTCCTCAACGTCTCAGTAGAGTTGACTCTACCAAGATATCCAGAAAGGCGATGCTTTGACAACCTGATCTCAAATCATATAGTATAGCAGTAAACGTAAGAGATCTCTTAATACTGCAAGAAGTACAAAGCAAAGCACAAGGCTTCTCCAAGCATTCTGAACAAACAGACCTATTTCTAAAAGTTTCTGTAGTGGCTGGTTCTACCTGCCTCATTAGGCCTGGAGAAAGGAGAGAATTAAAGTGTGCTTCTTTTATACAAAGCAAAACAAGGCACTGTCAGCTCCTGGAGAGCACTAATTTCTTCAGACAGCCTTGAGGTGCTCAAAGGGAGGATCTGTGAACACATACAAAAATATTTGCGAGCAAATTATGAAGCCTGTTACAAAACCAGAGAGGTTTAAGTTGCGCTACCCTTCAAAGCAGGCCTCTTCTGAGCAAAATTAAGTAGCATCCCATCTAAACCATGACTGCCTGTGTCACTTTAAGCTGGTCAAATCAAACATGGGAGTGAAACTGTGCAGTGGGAGGGAGCCTTTGATCATTCATTTAGCCTTCATTTTAGTTCTTTGGTGTCTGCTACAGCCAAAGCACTCCATCAGGCAGCCAAAGGGATGGCTATTTTAGAAGTGTGCATAGCAATAAGGAGAGTTAGCAAAGCTATGTCAGGTGGCTCTAGTCCTTATCTGGTTGAGTTCTGAAAATCTCCAAAGATGGTGCTTTCGTACACTTGCTGGCCTACCTGTTCCAGTGCTTAACCCACTCCACTGTGAAATCCTTTTCTGTAGGTTGAGGAGTTTGCCTAAAATGCCACCATTACACTTTCTTCCCTAACCTGATATGCGGAGGTTCCAGGCGTTCAGGAAAATCTCCCAGTCACAGCACTACAAAGGGAGTCTGCAATGCAATTATGCATGGGCACACAAGCTGGAGGGGCCCAGGGGTCTGGAGACAACAAAAGGCAGGGGAACTGGCTGGGCCTTGTCTTTGTCTCTCAAGGCCTGTGCCCACTGTGCTGCCAACCATGTGTGCTGTGCACATTAGATAATGGCCTGAAAAAGCTTTCCCTCTAGAGGTATCCTGGTCTCTGCTGCTATGCAGCCAGCCACCTCTTCCTCTTCTTTAGCTTTGTGAGTCTGGGACTGTGAACAAGCCCCATGTAAGAGCTGCAAGGAGCAGTCATCCTCTTGTGCAGGTCTCCAGCTTGTTGTGGAATGGCTTAGTGCAATGCTGAAAGTGGAAGCAGGGCACGGATGCTGAGCAGCAGGTGTGGTATGGCACAGAGTGAGAGAGGGGCCCAAGGAGAGTCATAATGCTGAAAGCAAGGGTGGCCCCTCTTTGCCTCATGGGCTAACTGAGTCTTAATGATTTCATGTGCTTTTACAGTTTAAGGTACAGAGAAATCCCTATTTAGGAAGTGGCAATAGGAAGAATTCATCTAATGCTATCATATCTGCATCCACTCTGCCTCTAAAGAGTACTTTCCTCTGACAAAAGGGTTAGGACTATTAAGTTTATTCTCCTGGCTTTGGAAAGCTTCGTTATAGTAGGGCTGAGAGCCAAATGCAACTCTGTCTTGAGCTGTTCCTTCTCCTCTGTCACTAAAGAATGATCTTTAAGCTCTGTACCCTCATCTCCACCCAAAATGACTGCCCTGATTTATTTTATGCTTTCTTGTTGTTTCCTTTTAAATCACTCCTAGGCTAAGCTTTTGTTTGCCAAGTTTTCAGCCTGGAGCAAATTTTTGCAGTCGAATTATAACCTCCTCTGCTTCTATTTGAAAAAGAGGTGCTTTTCTGGATATGCTGCTGTCCCACCCATTACTCACCTTGCTGCTGGGAGGCAGAAGAGATGGCAGTCTTTTTAAATATCAGCATCTGAAATTTCAGTGTCACAGGCATGGGCACACATCTGGTTAAAGCATTTCCCTCATATCTTGGCTCAAAATCCTTGGCTGAGACCTCTCATGACAGTAGATGTGTCCAGGGAGCTGAGAGGGAGGGAACAAAGGACACAGAGTGGTTAGGTTTCTCAGAAAGGGAATGGCTGTGGGCTGGAATATAGGGAAATGCCAGGACTGGAGAGTCTGCTCTCTCAGCATGTTAAGGGGTTTGGCTCTCCAGGGCAGCGTGACGCTCACCCACACTGGAGGAGGCTCCTCTAAAGCACAGGCTGCAGAAAGCAGGAGACTGCTGAGGCCAGTGCCTTCCTCTGAAGGGGCACATGAGAGATGGTCTGAAAAGGTGCTATGACCTGGAGGCTGAGTGGGACTTGAAAATGTCTTTTCCTCAGGGATTTTGGTTTCCTAATTTAGAACTCAGCGAAAGCCTGAAAATCCCTGCTCAGCAGCTAGTGAATTCCCAAAACTGATTTTGAAGCCAGGAAGATTCTGGAGAAGATGTTTTAAAGCAAGAAACTTCATCTCCCCAGCTGTCTGCTTTACCAGTGGGATCCATTCCCTCTTACTTACTCAGAGCATGCCTAAAAATGTTATTTGTGGTCTGGGACAGGGTGTGGGAGGGTGCAGATAGGAAGGGAATAAGACATATTTGGTGGGGAATTCCCTGTGGATGCATCAGATCAGGATTTAAAGTCTTTCGCTGGATTAGAAAGGTTTCTTGTACAGGAATTGATGCCCAAATTATTCTGCATTATGACCTTTTATTGTTTTTATCAGCTTATTTCTCCTCCTTCCACAAGATCAGTTAACAAGCAGTGACTGCCTTTCTCACTCCAGGGAGATTGCCTGCCTTTCCACCACACCCCCTCTCCTTAGGAATTGCTCCATGTTAGGAGCCACTATAGAGTACAATGACATTTTTACACATGCTGACATTGGCAGCAAGTTATAAGATTGCAGGGCACAGGTCTTCTAGACAGGTTATTGACAAGGAAGAAGAATAACCATGAATAGAATAACAAAAAGGTCAATTCTGGTATTGAGCTTTCCTGCAAATGGCAGGGCTGGACCCAGAACTAACTCTGAACTTAGTGACATCATCCAATGTGAAAAGCCACAAAAGATGATGCATCTTACATTCTAAGACAGTCCAAGGGTAAACCACAAGGCAAAATGAATTTTTCTTGCTTTTTTAGAGTTAAAAACTAGAATGGGGGATGTTAAGAGGAACCTCTTCCTGCAGGCAAGCTGTCTGCTGTATATGAACTCCCACTGTTTAGGGAATCACAGAAGCTGAGGACAGAAAGGGAGTTTCTGATCTATCCCTCTGCTTGCCCCAAGGCAGGTCAGCTCAGTCTGCCATCCTTGACTGAAACTTTTATACTGTGTTTTAAATGTTTCCTTCATAGACCCCACAGCCACCTTTGCATTTTATTCCTGGGCTTCATTAGATTTACTGCTATAAAGAATGTTTTTTTTTTCAAAGCCTTGCTGTAGTTAAAAACCTTGAAACTTTGTCCTCTATGCCCTGGATATGGAGAACAAATTATACCCATTCTCCTTGTATTATCTGTATTGTCTCTCCAGGCCTTTACTACTTCATGATGTTATCACATTTCTCCTTCATTCTTCTTGTTTAAGAGCCTCGGGCTCTCTCAGCTCTCCCCGTCTAAACCTCCTAGATGCTCTTCACATACCTTCAGGCAAATGCCAAGCTTGCTATGTGAGAGAGAATGGCACAGCCCCATACTTTGAGGGCAGGGGCTGAAGTGTAGCTACATGCAAGATTGTCTGAAGTAACTGAGGCAGCTTAAAAATTTCTTCTCTCCAGAGACAACTTTGCTGCAGTACTACAGTTTACCCCGTTCCCCAGCTGAGATTATCAATTAGTCTGCAGGCTATGTTCCACATGGCCTGGGAAAAAAACAACTTAAAAACATGGAGAGGTGTTTTCGACTATGATATTTCCAGGGATCTGTCAGAACTTCCAAAGCTAGTTTCACCTCCCAAGTCAGCTTATCCCAACTACCCTCTAACAGGTATTTTGCAAATGTACTTACAGAATCACAGAGTTGCTGAGATTGGAGGCAGCTCTGGAGATCATCTAGTCCACCCCCCTTGCTCACAACAGGCTCAACTACAGGGTGTATTGAAAACAGTCCAGTTGGGTTTTGGATTATCTCGGAGGATGGAGACTCCACAGCCTCTCTGGCTGCTTGCTGTGTTCAAATACCCTTACAGTAGAAGTCACTGAGTCTCTCTCTGTCCTCTTTATTCCTCCCACCAACTATTTATATGCATCAGCTAATCATATCCAATTCCAAAAACCTTATCTCCTCTACATGTCTTTTTCCCATTAATGCCTGCTCTGGTCAGCAAAGCAGATTCCAGTTTTCGAGAGCTGCCAGGGAAACACACAGCAAACAACCACTCAGGTGCGCCCAAGTATTTGCTCCTGTTCTGATTGTATCTACATGACCAAACCTTGTTGTACTTCCCAGTAACGAAGAAGCAAGGATGCAGGCAGCCGAGGTATCAAAGGCAACATCAGAAAAGAGGGATGAAGAACTGCTCTACTCATTTTCTGTATCACAATCTTGACATCCATTTTAAAAGACACCCCCTCCCCCCACCATTTCTAGAAACCTGCAGGGCGATAAATACTTAAAAGCCCATGTGTAAGGAATCTTGTGATGCCTGCCTGAATCTGCAGGCAGTTTGAGAAGTGTGACTACCTGACATCTCAACATAAGACAGTAAGAACCACAGTTCTGGAAACAGTGGGAAAGGGTAAGAGGGCAGCAGCCCCGTATCTTTCCCAAAATACTGTATTTCTTACCCAGCCTCCAAACTACTATTCCAGCTTTTCCAGGGAAGGAGTATGGTAGGGAGAAGATAGACAAAAAACTCTGCTCCTCCCTCCACTCTCAGTTGTGTGCAAAGAGCCCAAAAATTGTGCTAATTTGGCCTTGCCAGATTTTCAGGGGAACAATTACATGGATCTCTGCCATTAGGCCTTTACATTCAAAGTCTGCAACCCTTCAAAGATGTAGGCACTTGCCTGGCTTCCACTGCTTCCATCAATATGATATGAATGAGCTACAGGCTAAGCAGGGCTGGGACACACATCCTTTGCAAGGGTTGTTGGGGAGCAGAAGACAATCACAAACCTCTCTCTCCCCACAAGGTGAAAAGTTTTACAAACCATGACACTCTGGACTTCCCCCTTGTCTAAAGCCTCATTTTTCCCTGGAATATTTATTTTTCCTACATTTCCCCTCAGTAATAATCTAATCAAGTAGAATTCTTCTGGTATTAATCAGATGAGCAGGGGAGCACTTTGTGGTTAATATTATCAACTGAGGATGTTAGGAAGACTTTGACAGGATTACCCTTGGAATTTGCCATTTATTAACAAGGCCATTAGCTAAAATGGCATGGCTGGGGTGGAGCTGCTTTTGCTTTGCACATGGGAGATGTCCTGGTTGAGGGTGGGGAAGCTGCGGGTGGTGGAGTTCTGTCTGCATCTGATTCCGAGATCTCAAACAGCTGCCCTGGCAGCCCTGAGATATCTTTCCCCATCTGTGCGCCTTTCTTTGATTTCATAATGTCTTCCCATTATTGGGAAACCATCACAAATCAAGCTGGAGACTGAGCTAGGAGAGCTTGCACCACCATGCGTAGGCTTGTGGTCCTGACCTGGGAGGACGGGAATGAAACCCCGCTGTTACAGGCTGTTCTGCTGTGGGAGGCCAGAGAGAAATGCTCCAAGCCCCTAGCCCAGGGCACCAGGAAGGAGAAACTAGGTTTAGAAATAGAGGCATATTAGACTTGCAGAAGCAGCTGGGATACAAAGTAGGCACATGCAAAAAGTTTAAGAGAGGAAAACAAAACAAAGAATTCATTAAAAAACTTGTTTTCTCTCCCTGAAATTTAGCACTGCTGTTTGCCCAAAACAGACAGATGGATAAACATGGTCAGGTAATGGAAGAATACAGGCAAACACTAAAGAGGAAGCAATTTTAAAAATATAGCTGCAACATCCTTCCCCTCCACGCAGGCTTCTATCCCAGATTCCAGAGGTTACAGGTATCATTTGCTGTGTGCTCCAGGCAACTTTACACGGACTACTGCTGGAGGGAACTTTTGCAAACTTCGGTCTCAAAGATCACTGCACCAGAACAGAGATAGAGGCACCCACCACTAGAAGTCACTGGGCCATGATGCAAAGGGTCAAAGAGTGAAGAAAACTCCCCTAATAAAGGGTATGTCTTTATTCATTCCTCATGCAGGCAGGAGCAGGGAAATAAAATCAGATCTCTATTCAGGGCTATTTTTCTTGGTAGTACACCTCAGGAAAGACAGCTGGGACTTCCTCTGACTGCTATCCCATGTGATGGCAGAAAAGGGGTCTCTAATCCTCACGGGCAATTGGAATCCAAAGCTCCAGAGCAGAGATTCTGGGAAAAGGACAACAGGAGCTTCTCTGGACAGACATGAGTCAGGACCTGAGAAGTGTAAGGCAAGTGTAGCCCAGACAGGGGCCAGGCTTGAAAGCTGCCTCTAAATAGCATCTCCTGCTACCCTTTCTAGAGATAAAACCTGTGGCTGGATGGAAGCAGCCCAGTGATGTGGCCCAGCAGGGCAATTTTTACATTCTTACAAACCCCAGAAGCACAAAGGCATTGATTTAGAGCTTGCAGCAGCTCTTGGAGTTTGTGCACTGTAGTACCTGTCACTGCACCCAGACACCCCACAGCATTTGTTTGTCATGACTCAGTGAAGTAACTGGACTCTGCAAGGAGCAGAACTGGACCCCCACAGATCATTTACCCGTTGTTCTTTTGGACAGAGCTTTGAATACCGAAAGGCAAAAACATTATTAATTTCTAAATTCTGTCCTTCCTAGTCAGCTAAAGAAAGAATTAGCACTAGAATCCAAATTGCTGCAGGAACAAAAGCACATCCAATCCAATCCATGCAGTCACCTCTGCTTTGATGTACACAGAGAACATATTTATGTAATTTCATCCACTCTCCCTTGAAATGTGGCACTTATGCATAGAAAGGCCTGAAAAAGGAGGGTCTTGAAATCTCCATACAATTTGTAAATTATAAATTTCCCAGATCACAAACCAAGATCTTGAGTTAGCCCTCTACCATTCATTCAGCACAAACAGAATTAACTGAAAATTCAACAGCTACTCTGTAACTTCTCACACTGCCTATGGAAAAACCTATCAACTTATGTCTCAAAGTGCAGGTGTGAAATTCCTACTTCTCAATTTGTTCCAGCAATTGCTCTGATGAGGGAACATTCCAGAAAAGGTATTTCTTCACCAGGTACTTTGCAAAAGTCTGGCTCTGAACCCAAATTCCCTATACCAAAGTAATCTTCTTCACCTTATGCAGATCATTTAGTCTTCATTTAGAAAGAACGTTATGGGTTCTCCTTGAGGCAGCTTGTTCCAAAGAGGTCCACCCAAAAGATAATTGAAAAGCCAAAAAAATGTCAACAAAAAATAGAGACTGAACCTAGCAAAACTGCTGCTGATATTCAGGAGCAGACATCACATGCCTCTTGCCTGAACAATTTCCAAACCATAAATGATGTTTAATGTGGAAAAAGTCATAAATGTACAAAAGTTACTTCTAAAACCAAAACCACAGAGTTTCTTACTTATGGCTTTGATGAATGAAGTGTTTTGTATTCTGGCGTCATGCTTGGCACTCTAAAGAATCTTTCTGCTAGGTGGAAATTAATGGCACTGCATGTTGGCATGTCCACTGGCTTTACAGCAGACTGGAGAGTGCCCTTCAGGATCTTAACACAGGCTGTCTCTGTTGACTGCTCAGCAAGGTGGAACATGTTCTCCTTCCACCAGGAAGGCTTAAATAATACTAAAAAGACTTTAATTGGTGCTGTGAATTATGTTCTTTTGTGCTCTCGGCTCCTACCTGCCTTTCAGCTACTGTCCATTTCAGGAAGAAACAATGTGTGACTAAATCACGCACAAACCAGAAGCGGCTCACACAAAGCAAAGCAGATTAAGATATTTCAAAGGACACAGGAGTTAAGGAAACTGTTTTAGTCTCCTGTCTGTTACTGTTGATTTGCAGACATTTCCAAGTGTGTTCCAAAACTATATTTAAAGTTAAGCTTTTAAAGTAAACAGTTTCCACCATGTGCCAAGATTGCTTTAATGCCAAAACAGAAAGCTCTGTCTGACACATGCATCATTTTCCAAGCCGGAAAAATAATAAAGCATTTAATACAACAGACATCATTTGATAGTCTCAATTTAGACACCCACTTGGCAGTGGCAGTAACCAGTCTTCGATCAACTGCATCCAAAAACGATGCTTGCCTAACTTGTTATCATGCAAAACATTAATGGGAGTATCTTCCTCTTTTGAAGTCCGTTGGAAATGGAAGCATAAGCTGAAACTGCCTGGTATACAACCATGCAGAACACCTGAGAACCACCCTTCCAAGGTGGGAGCAGACAGAAAAACATTGGGAAGCAGAGTTTCCCAGCCTTTTCTGTACTGGGAGTCACGTCATGTACACACGGTACCAAGGGATCCCTGTGGGAGCCATGGGGAACACAGGGTGGCAAAGCTAATAACTGTTTTATGGAAGTGGCATGCTGGAAGAAGTCAGCAAGCCTGCAGCTGCCCAGTCAGCTCTCTGAAGGCAGCTGGTGGCTGGTCAGCACATGGTGTTCTGAGAACTATCTGCTTTCTTTTTTCCCTGCCACTGGTTACTTTTGCATTATGCAATCCCAAACTTTTGTACAAAGATCTTTTTCTCTTCCTGGATCAGTGAGTGGCATGGGTTCTTCACTTCTTCACCTAATATGAAAGAGAGCTATTTTAACTCCTTCATTTCCACAAATGCACATATTTTTGGTTATAAACACATGTATGACACCAGATTCTCAGGATAAACAACGCCTGATTCATAGTTTTCCTAGGCTTAAGTGGGCTGTTGTAAGAAAATCACAGCTGAAAATATGTGGAAAATACGAAAACCCCCCAAAAAACCAAACAAATCACTGTATGATTTGTTTAAAGACACTTGGTGATGGTCTGTAGCCTTGCCTATACACAGAGGAAAAGGCGTATTACCTACCAATAGATCTTTGTGAACAGGTCCTGGTAGTTTTCATCATTTCTAACAACCAGTGACTCAGTTTTCTTTTTCTCCTCCTGCACCTCACTGAGTGAATTAAATAGGTTGTCAGTGGCTCAAGGCCAAGTCCAGCCCTCTCTCTGACAGTACGCTTTAATTTTGCTGTTCTAGCACTTCTTGTGGGACAGGTGCCCAGTAAGTGCTTTAGAAACCAGTGTTTACTATTCACGAGAGGAAGAAGTTCAGGAAAAAGCCTATCATAACATCCATGACAGGAGTTTTTTATATCCCTCTTGTTAAAGTCATACGCTTTTGGCATGGCAGCCTTCTGAAATGCATCTCTTTTGGGGTCCAACCCATTCTAGGGTTGCAGTTTTCTGTGTACCTGGAGTGAATACTCCCTTAGATCTGGTAGCATCCAGATCCCTGGCAATGTTCTCCTTGGGAAGCAGTGACTAACAGGCTCCTTAAAAACAAGTCGTTAGTTCTAAAGTATGTCAGAGGAAATATATTTCTCAACTTACCCACTGTAGCATACCTGGTCTTTCCTTAAGGCTGCAGCTGAAAAGACCCAAATCCTTTGTGTCTCAGCAGATCCTTAATTCCTGAACAGGCAACAAAGTTGAGTGTTCCCCGTAAAAGCTCATTAAGTTCTCTCCCTCTTTTTCACTGTCAGTGTATTTTGCTATTTGACTTCTAGCAAGTTTTCTCTTCAACATTAGCAACTTCTAAATCACCTTAGAGCTGGTGCAGCTGGGTGAAAGTCTGTACACGCAGTGACATGTCATGCACCAGATAAAGGGGGAATCAGCTTGAGTTCCACAGGACTGATGAGGCGTTTTTCAGCATTTTCAGTTTTGTTTTACTTTCTTGGTCATTATTGAATGCTGCTCCTGCTTCTTATCCATTTGCAATGTGCCTGTGTCTTTAGTGCTTCTGTATAGCCCTCAGCAATCCAGATGTTGTTCCCATGCTTCAACCTGATGCTTGCTTGAAATTATCTTTTCTGGTTTTCCTACGCTTTTCCCAAAAGACTGAGGCACTTTTTGGTTTTTCTCAGCTATCATATGTGTTTTCCTCACACCTTTTCAAAATTTGCCACCATAACAGTCCAACATGCAACACAGCAACAATCTCTGAACAGTCATTCCTGGAGCTGCTATGGAAACACAAGAATTCCTGAAAAAGAGTTTTCTGGCAACTTATGGCTCCTCACCTGCAGCCTGGGGCACACCACCTGAAGCTTCTATCATAATACATTGTCTCCTATCTCATTAGGGCAGAAGGTAAATTGCAATTCTTTATTCCTCAGCATGGATCACAGAAGTATCCTGAATAAATTCCTTTTTTTTTTTAATATGATAATTTTATTTGGAGACTGCTTCCAAACTTGGTTCAAAAAACGCTTTGTCAAAAAATGCTTTGGAATGAAGAATACAGTAGTACATTATTCAAATGGATAAAGATCCTCAGCACTCTAATGCTGCACCCCCTTTCTTTAAAAGCTACTTTTAACCACTGAATATTAACCCTTCTATTTTTTGTCCTAGTTGGACAACTCCATGATCAAAACTGCACTCACTAAACATGTACCAAGAGAGTACAAAAAGACCACCTTTATTTTCAGTAAATTAAACATATTGTGAAATGGAGTGCTAAGATTGAGTCTGAGTTATCAAATGCAGAAGCCTCCAGCTCCAAAAACATAGATCAAGGGACAAAAGCTATTGATATAGCTCTGAGTCACTGGAAACATTGGCATCAGTTCTACCAGCACTGGTGAGAGCACAGACAGGTTATAATGCCATAGACATTCCTGAACCCCAAATTTCTCGAAAGAAGGAAATGGTCCTTGGACCAGGCTTGAAGCTTTCTAGTGAAGAGGCACGAAAGTTTGTCCTGCTGCCACACAGACTTTGTTTGGTGACTAAGTATGCCTGAGTATCTTGTTAACATGCACTATAATCTTGAAAGCTGACCCTTTGCAATAAGAATTGTGACAAAGAAACAAGCTCTTGAATGGGGAAAAAAAGGCTCTATGCCCCAAGCACTGTAACCGGAATAAGGGGCTTTCTGAAGGAACAAAGCTGCTTGTACACAGGTGCCTGCTCTTTGAGCCAGCGGGTAAAGTGCAAGCCAGCAACACTGTTGGGAACTGGGCAGCACAGGAGTTTGAAGCTAACAGGCTGGTCTGCTTTGCCTCTTGATGTCACAACAGTTCCTGAAAATTTCAGAGTTCCAGGAGAGCTGCCCGACTTCCTCTGAGCTGCTGCCTTCAAGCTGCATTCGCAACACTGGCGGCCTGTGTATTTCAGGAATGCAAAAAACTGGCACAGTGAGGTCTATGATTCAGCCAAGATGATGTGTTGGGACATGACTGAAGTTAATTAAAAGGGGCTTAAGACAGACAGACAAAAAAAGAGTTTGCAAGACTTCTTAAAGAGCCAATTAATTATTATTTGTGGCTGCACACGCCAGCTGGGCCACAACATGGAATCTCCCCAGCCTTTACCACTCACCTCAGAGTCTTTATACAATGCCAAAGAAAACCCATATGCAGGTCAGCCTTTGGGAGCTCTGGGCCAAACTCCCTCCACTAGAGATGAGTAGAACTTTATATTCAGCAGAACAGTCTCATTTACACCCATAGGTATATACTTGGTCTAAGCAGTGGACACAGAGCAAAAAATGAATGATATCTTGGTTGACATGTAAAAAATCACAGGCTCTACAGAGCAGGATGCCTGTAGCACTGGGTCAGGCCGGCTAGGCTGAGGAGCCCAAAGGAGAGCCAAATAAAAGACCACACAGCCACACAGAGACAGCAAACGGAGAGGGCAGAAAGAGAGAGAGGGCAGAACCCTCTGCCTTTATTTATATGTTTTCACAAATCACCGTGGATTGGAGGTAGAAATCACCACCTCTTAATTCCACTGGTCAAAGCATCAATCTATCATATTTCTCCACCCAGTATACTGGAATGATAAACACACAGACAATTTAGGAAAACATAGATAGTTGTTAAGAAACCATGGCCATGTTTACAGAAGAAGTGTGAGAAAGTATTTACAGCAAGGAAAAACACTGAGAAACTGCAAAACTCAGGGCAACAGATGCCCAGTGACAGTTCTCTTTGTAAGCATGGACTGGAAAAGAAAGGGCTGGCTCCACCTGGAGTCAGGGTGGGGGAAGAGAGAATAAATGAGTAATTTCAGCCTCTCTACTGCATTATAATGATCATTTTCACAGCTGCACAAGGCATCCACACTTAAAGAAGCATAGTTTCTCTGAACACAGTTTCAGAGTAGTTTCCTATAAGAAATTCATTGCCTCCTTAGTAATTTCCTAAGGCTCTACTCCTTTAAATTCCTAAAGACTAAATTATCCCAAGTCTATGGATCTAAACTCTTCATTACCTCCCTGAGGATGGCAAAGCAATTCTCACACACGTGAGCAACCTCCTTGCTTACAATTCTTCTGTACAGTCAGCCAGCACTGTCCCAGAGGCACAGCTGAGCAAAGGCAGGAGTGGGCCTTGCCCAGCCTTGGGAACTCAGAGCCACATCACTGCACAAAGACAGAGCAGTCAGAGCCATCCAGGGGCTGAGCAGGCTGCCTGACCCATGCTTACCAAATCCTGCACTTCTCCTGCTCAAGAGGACAGGCCCTGCTAAGGTCTGTCAGTAGCTGACATGTATGTTTAACAGGAGGCTACGAATTTTAACAGGGGACTTTTTCCTTCGTCTCCCTGTCATTGCGGTGGCTGAGGGCGATTGCAGGTTCCAAGGCTGCTGTGTGCGTGTGACTGGCACGGCAGGGCTGCTCCCGTGGCGGGGCCAGGAGCCTCCCAGCGCTGCAGGCCCCACACCTGCTCGCACAGCCCTGCCTGCACGTAGACCTTGGCAGCCCCTGTGGCATTTGCTGGGGTGGGAAGACCATGGTGTCATTTACACACAGGTTGAGCAAACCAGGTGCAATCAATTTGGGTTTGGCTGAAGAATCCTCCACCCGTCTCGAGCTATTTAACCCTTGCAGCGCCTAACCTTTATGCATGCCCAGGGCAATGACAGCCTTAGTCTGCGGAGGAGGCATCTGTAGATCAGTCATCCTTCTCATATTGCCAAAGGCAATACAGGAGGGACAGGTCATATTAAAAGAAAGATAGCCAGCCCTCCAGCTAGTGTAAATCTTTAAATTATTTTAATCAAAGCAATAAATATACACAGTAAATATAAACCCAATTGTCATCTGAAAATAGTTTCATTGCTCTATCACCTGGCCTTAGACGAGCTAAAATCATACTTGAAAACCATTTGAATGGCAAAGCGCAGGGACCAGTATGTTGTAGATGCAATGGGCAAGAAGGTGGCAAAGACACTGCTGGACAAGCCAAGCCTTCAGGACTGGGAAGTGATGCAGCACTGCCAGCGCACTGTCCTTGGACACAACTGCATGGTCAGTCCAGGTCTATCCCACAGTGGAGAGACAAGACCCCTGGCATCCATGGTCTGAAAATTGCTCTCTGGAACGCTTACCTTTTGCCTTCACACCCACTGAGCTTTCTGGTTTGTGGGGCATACATCTTGCAACTCTCCGACACAGGAAGATTTGGGTATGTAGTTTGTAGGGGGTGGACAGTTATCAGTCCCTGAGCTCAGGGGTTTGTAAAGTTTACTCCCAGTCTGTTATGCTCCTCAAAATTAATACTGTAATAACAAAGCCTTAATTTCCCTATGGGAAATTGCTGAGTGCAGATCATTCAGTCTTTGTGGGACATGTCTGCAAAAAGGCCTGGAAGAGCAGATTTTATTTGAGTTTCTGTTTCCAGTTGTTCGTCTAAACTTTTCACAAAGGCTTGAAGAAACGGGGGAGGGACTTGCAGGGGGAAGTCCTGATTTAAAGTAGCTGAACACCTTGCTGGATCCTTGCCAAATGCAGTTTCAAATTAACAATTCCAAACTAACAGGAAAAATGCTTCTCTCGACCCCCCGGGGGGATCAGTGCAACACCCAAGCACTGGCACAAGGCAGAGCTCAAATTTGACACAAAAAGACTGGGTTGCTCACCTCTCTCTAGGCTGAAGCCTGGAGAAAGGGGCACTACTTCCAGGAAGGGACAAAGCCAGCCAACCTCACAACAAAGGACACTTTTCAGCAGCACATGAAAGGAGGGTCTGGCTCTGCCTCTCCGGCCAGACCCCACCCCTCGCAGCTTGGAGGCCTTGCCCCAGCGCCAGCCAAATCTAATCAAGGCTGACACAAGCCAACACGGACAGACACTCGCCTGAGGCACCCCCCGCCTCTGCTCCTCACCCACGGACCTCCCCCTGACCCACAGGGCGCGTCCGTGCTTGGAGAGCGCGGCCAGGCAAGGGCCCCATCCCTGACCCTGCCGGCCATCACCTCCCCCATGGGCAGGCAGCACCCCACAGCCCCAGCGGACGCGAGAGGGTGAGGTGAGCATCCCTGCACCGCCAGCCTGCACTGATGGAGTGGCTGTGCTCATGTGTGGGGAAAGGCAGCCCCCGGGGCCGGCTGTAGTGGGGCATGAGCATTCCCTGCTTGTCGCCACACCTGAGGCTCCCTCTTCCCTAACGCACTCCATACCTGCACCCATGTTCGACGAAGACTCTTTGCCCCCCCACCCCCCAGCCTTCATAGTTTAAAACACAGCTAAGTGTTGATTAAAGTACACAGGAACTGGGCCAGATCCTCAACAATACAAGTGTTCCTTCAGATAGAGGAAACAACCACAAAGCTTTACAATAGTCCATTTAAGCATTGCTGGGACAATCAAGCAACTGCTGAAGGTAGAAAGCAGCTCAAAGCAACCAGACCTGTCTCATAATAGCAGGGAAGGCTGAATATTTCCTAAGATTGCCCCTCCTGAATTATCTACTCCACTCCTCAGGTCAGGACTCAGTGTGTTCCAGAGTGGGTGAGAGTCTAGCAAGGAAAGCTGAATAAGCATTGCTTGAAAGGGAGGAGGCAGAATTCACCAAAGTGAAGAGGAGGAGAGAGAGCTCAGGCTGTTTTTAGAAGTACTGGCACCACCTTAAGTCTGCAGTGGCCAGGGAACTGGTTAGAAGCCCCATTACTTGAGCAAGACACCCAGACCTGTGAGCCAGAAGAGGAAGGGACTTGGCAGAAATTCCCCCACAGAGCGAGGAATCATTTATGGAGCAGAATATTCAGCTTGGCCTCACTGCAAAGAAACGCTGCCAGATACCTGATCATGCCACCAATATATTAGGACTCCACTCCCCTGCTCTAATATAGCCGTGAATCTTCTTCATGCATTTCTGTCTTCCATTTGATCAGTTTTATACAGCTTCTCTCTAACCCCAGTCTTCCTGCACTGCCCTGGGGCCATCATAGCGTGCTCTCCAAGAGCCACCGGTGTCCCATCCCCCTGGCTCCCAGCTGCCCAGCCTCATTCCTTCCACACTTGCCCTTTGGGCACTGCTGTCCCACCCCCTCCTTTGAGAGGCTTATAGCACATGGAAGGGTCAAAACCACCACTCTGGCCTTCCTAGGATTAAAGACAAAGAGACCAAGTATGAAAGAGCCAACTCAGGGAAATTTTGGCACCTGCAGGAAGGTGAGATAACCTGGCAGATGCATTGCTAAACTCGCTGCTTCAGTTTATCTTTACCCTCCCTCTCTGAACTAGCTGCATGTAGCTCACTTCATGGTGCAGAATGGCATAAAGCCCTGGGTAGCTGAAATGTCTGCAAGGAAACAGAGCAGATAGGGGAATATTCTATCACTGCATTTATTTTCTTACTTGCTTGCACCACAAAAGGAGAGGGAGAGACTCAAGACTAGGCAGCTGCAGCACCTGACACACTATCACAATGGAATTAAAATGCACCTTTCCACACTGCAGAAAGTTGTCTGGGTCAAGGGGTGGTGGTGCCAGCATACACCGATGGGCAAAGTCTGAGAGCTTTACACCCATGCCAGCCAGAGCTTCAAAACAGAACAGTGCCACTTCAAATACATACAGATACCTAAAAGCTTCACTGAACAAGTGATAGTCATGTCCTTGTTTTCTGACCGTGCTTGTTCCTTTTCTAATTTAAAAAAAAAAAAGTGAAGCAGAACA
>VYZT01007355.1:18972-148086 GCA_013400735.1 Pomatostomus ruficeps | reverse complement strand
AGTATGTGTTGGTTTTGCACGGCCTGGTGTTTGGCAGGAGGGGGGCCATGGAGGTGGCTTCTGTGAGAAGTTGCTAGAAGCTTTCACCATGTCCAGCAGAGACAAACCCTTATGGCTCTTGAGGATGGACATACCGCTGGCCAAGCCTGGACCAATTAGAGATGATGGTAATGCCTCTGTGATAACATATTTAAGAAGAAAATCAAAATAAATTGGGGGCAATTTGAATTCCAGCTAGAGAAGAGGAGAAGGTGAGGACATGTGAGGGAAACAACATGGAGACATCAAGGTCAGGGCAGAAGGAGGGGGAGGAGATGCTCCAGGTGCCAGAGGCAAGTTTCCTCTGCGGGCTGTGGTGAGGACTTTGGTGAAGCAGCTGTGCCCGTGCAGCCCATGGGGCCCAGGAGGGATGCAGAGACCCTCCGCAGCCCATGAGTGAGGTGCCCACGCCAGAGCCGCTGGATGCCTGGATGGCTGGGATCCAGTGGGAGACGCGGTGGAGAGAGGGACCCTGCTCCCAGCTGGAGCAGCCTGTCCTTGAAGGACTGCACCCCGTGGAAGAGTGACCGACATCGCAGCAGTTTTGGCAGGACTGCTGCTCGTGAGATTGGAACCACATTGGAGAAGTTCACGGAGAACTGTCTCCCATGAGAGGGACCCCACAGTGTAGGAAGGACACAAGGGAAGGACTCCTCTCCCAGAGCAGCGGAAGAAGAACTCAGGTGACACACTGACCAAACACCCCACCCCTGCCTCCCTGCGCTGTCAGTGAGAAGGAGGGAGGGGCTGGGGAAAGAAAAGGTCTTTTTAAGTGCCTATTTTACTTCTCATTCTCCTTCTCTGGTTTTGTTAGTAATAAATTCACTTTGTACCTCTAAGCTGAGCCTGTTTTGCCTTCGGAGTGTTTTCTCTTGGTCCTTATCTCAACTCATGAAGCCTTCATTAAATTTTTCTCTTCTCTGCCCAGCTGTGGCAGGGGAGGGTGAGTGAGCGACTTCCGTGGGTGCATTTGGCCAGTGTCAAACCACGACAAAGTACAAACTTTATTCTTGGATATTTCAAATTAGAATAAGTCTGTTCCTTTAGGTCCATGCCTAGTTTTAGCAAGTTAACTGGTTATTCTGCCTTTCTTTCCACATACTCATTCAGGCCATGAGTTTAAGGCTCCTGAAAGGCACCAGATGTTGGGGGGAGGTAGGGTATATTTGTTTGTTTGAATTCTCCTTGCAAAAACAACAATAAAACAAGGGAAGAACATTGGATGACTTCAGATTCGCTTTCCAGCAGAGTATGATTAAGACAGGGAGGCAGCCTGGTAAATGTACTCAGTCAGGACTCTGGGGTGGGACAAAAACATACAGAGAAACTCAAAAGAAAATAAACAAGAGAGATAAGTTTCCAGTCATTAGTAGAGTGAAGAAAATGGAGACAAAACAGGTGACTGGCAAGTAGTTTTTGTGGACACAGCCTGGAAGGGAGGAGAGCCAGGAGTTTAATCTCCAGGCATCTCCAGACACAGTCTAATATGGACCCAGCAGACTGACAGACTGAAGTAAAAGGTCAGGAAAGCAAGGGCAGGAGACAGACCAGAGAACAAAGCTCACTTGGAGGTGAGTGGTCCAGATGCTGTGCTGGACCCTGTTTTGGTTAGTTGCTGTTGTGTAACTAGAGATTTCACATTGGCTTCCTGGAAGTTTATAGTATTCAGGAATCTCCTGCAGGAAACTTGCTGTGCCTGAATGGAAGAGCACAGTGACCAAGGTGAGCCACAAGCAGTTAGTGGGAGGTCTAACAAGAAACAATGTGAGGATGAGTATGAGGAGAGAAACTACCTAAGAAATCCAAATTGATGCTGGTTTGTGGGACAGGGAAAATCTGAAGAGAAAAGGATAACGGACAAAAGGAAGGTTCTAGGAGAGAACACAAGTTCTTTGAACTGTGTTCTTCTGTTTCACTTTAAAACATACACATTGCAACAGAGATGTGCACACGCAGACACAAACAAGTCAAGTATCCACATGAACACAGTTGGTTCTGGATATCCCTTCTTTCTTTAAGTGGTCCCAGGTGAGGCATCAACAATCACATCTGGAAATTTTTATACAAATGGCAGGAAAGCCAATGACTCGGGTCACAAATATTTCACGCTCTCTCTTTGCCAGAAACATGGGACAAATGTGGTTTACATCTGCCTCCCTATAAATACACACACACTTGCATGATTCTCTGCTATGGCAAATATTTGTGCATGTAAAAACAGAGCTGGTCAGTGTCCTCCCATCCACCCAACGGAGATTTGGTCAAAACTAAGAAACTGGATGCTGGGTGACACCTGCAGTCCAGGTCAGGCTTATTGCCGGGATAAGGATAAAGAGATGGCATTACTGACTGTAGAAGCAAAACACAGAATCAAATTACATGGATGAGCACTTCCAAAAGCTGCTGCAGCCCCTGCCTTCCAGACCCAGATTTTCCAGGAGACCACAGTGTCAGGCACACCCAGTTTCTGCCTGACATGCAGACTCATCTTAACTTTCAAAAGCTCACCTTTCCAGAAAAAAAGCCACTGGGTCCTCCCTTAATCCTCTACTCTTCCGGCCTCAGGTGCCAGCTACCACCTGAGTATATCCACACACAGTCAAGAAGAAACTGTAATAGTTTCTTGTCTATAATGCACCAATTCAAGCAGAGCATTGCCTGACTTAGTTCTACCCAGTGTGCACTGGTGCTGCAAAATGCTCTACAAATTCAACACACCTCAGCAGTAAGGACCAATCTCTTGGGCATCAGAGGATGAACTCAGATCAGGTTCTAACAGTAGCACTTTTTCCTAGCAGGAACACTGTGCTCAGCTTCATTTTGGGACTAAGCCTCAGAGAACACACAATACCCTCTAGGCAACTACTCTATCAGCATTTCAGTTGCAAAAGATGAACACTATCTGTGTCAACAGTTCTCAGGAATGCAGAGAAGCTGTATTTCTCTTCGGTACTACCTAATTCTTAGAAGAACCACAGTATCTTCGCTCTTCTGAGATGTCCTGCTAGTGTAGCTGATGCTGTTGGTAGTTGGCAGTAGACACTGGAGAACTGAGAGACCTGCGGGATGCAACACAGTGTGCAGGGCAGGCTGAGCCGGGCAGGGACAGACACACCCCTAATGAGCCAACTCTGATCCTATCTATGGCAACTTTGTGTTGCTCCAGGGGTAAAGAGACTGCAGAGGTGACTTAACTAGATGTCAGAGGGAATCTCCTAACACCACCAAAGCAATCCAGTCAGCATTTTTTCATTCCCTCTGCCTGCCCTTGGCATAGTGGATGTGCCAGTAGCTGTTTACAGAGCTTTGCCAACTTCTGGGTAGCAGGGTATGACAAGGCTCACAGCACTGCACCCCTAGAACAGCCTAGAGTCTACAGCTCTGAACTTCAGGATGATGAAGCTGCTTCACAGACTCAGATCAAAATTAATTTTGCCTCACTGAGGAGATTGCCTAAAGCTAAAGACACAACTTTACCTACCTCTGAATGTTCACTGTTATGCTTTCTGCCATCAGAATTTGTAATAGACAAGAGTCAACAGCACCTAGCTATTTTATCTCTTGGGTTTGATATTTTCCCTTAGTCTGTGGCATTTAGCTAGAGCACCTGACCATATTTTCTCTCATCTAAAGCTTTAAAACAAATTGGAAAGTTTCATGTATGCTCAAGTAGAAGTTGATCACTGTGGCAGAACAGCACAGCAAGATACACATTCTCTTAAAGTCAGTGGAATTCCAAAGGCAAAGCACTTAAAATTGACAAAACGTCATCATTTTTTATTCAATGTTTAATTAACAATTCAATTTACCTCTCCTCCCACTGTTGTGAGAGATGGATAGCTTACTAGGTTTTGGTGGTTTTTTAAAGATTAAAGAAGTTTGATTAAACATTTCATCTTTTGACTATTAGATCTTTAGAGCACTCCGTCAGCCCTCCTCAGATCTGTGATGCTGCTGGTACCTGTCCTAGCCTCACAAGTCCAGAACAGGTACTGCCTTACCAGGTACCTCGTTAGCCTCATTCTCTTTGGACCCCTACAAGGGTCACTGCTGGAAACAAGATCACTGAACTGATCCATGAGTTTGTCAGGGGTGGCTCACACCACTTCCTGGAGCTTTCCTCGAGCTTTCCTGAAGCCCATAGCAGGCTGGCCAGCATCCCTACACAGGACTGAAGGAAAGTGAAGCAAGTAGAAGCACAAATGTTTGGAGTCCCTGTTCCAAGTGCTGACAGACAGTGCCGTGCTCTGATTTATTCTCTGTAGCCCTTCTGAGGGCACACATTGAAATGACCTCCCCACGTGTCTCATCTGGTATGCCACAGGTGTGAGGCTGTTGCTGTTCTTAACATCTTTTAAGTGTTCCACCAGATGAAGAGATGAATTCCCTTTGTTCCTCGTAGATGGAGTTTCTTTCATTTCCTGCATAAGCATGCAGTCCACACTTCCAGTAGATGAAACAGATGATGTAGGCCTGGAGGGTAGGGGTGTATTTGCATGGGATGGGCTATCAGGTGGGTTTGCACAATTAATCACTTACACCCTGTACACCCTGTATAGGCTGTATAGGGCTGGTAACAGCAAAACTGTTCTGAGGGGGTGCTCTGTTTCACAAGAGCTCCCGAGAAGAAAACCATCATTTCAAACCTCTTTGCTCTCAACCCATGGAAAGAGTCCCCTTAAAACCAAAGCTGAATGAAAGGACCCTGATTTAGCTTATTTGCATATGTGATTGTGTAAATCAACCTACTGCTTCTTATCCCATGGCAGCAGACCTGCCTGCGGAAGAGCCTCCAGGTCTGCGCCACAGTGGAGAAGATTGGATTATGGAAAGGGACATATGCGTGAAAACAGGTCCTAGCTGCATATTTAGAGTTCATCAGCAGGCACGTGTAAAAAAGTGGGATTTAACCCTTCACTGTCAGAGAGACAGAGGAAAACAGTGCAACAAGCATGGAGAATGCTTGGATATAATGCAGCAGCCGTTATTGGAAGGTTGCTCACCAGCATGCCCAGTACCCAGCTCCTGAGAAGCATGTGCTGCATTACCATACAGCTATCCTGCATCCCACTGCTGTCCAGACTGCCATGTGCTCCAGCCTTCCAGCTGCCATCCTACAGATCCAGCATCCAAACCACTGCTAGCTGCACTGCCCAGGACATGCCACAGCCTTATAACGTCTTGTCCTTATATTATGGATCTACCTGCCTAGCACCCCACTACCTCCCGGGGGTGCTGGAGGCAGTAACTTCTCACTTCTTATAAGTTTCTTATAACTGAGAGGCTCAACAGGCCCCATCAGTGTAGCAGCACTGCTGGGGTTAACGCAACCCCAGTCCAGCATATCTAAGCATCTGTAGGAAGTGAAACGTTTTTAATCCTGTGAAGAAACTGCTGCATGGATGACAGAAGCAAAGAGACCGGGCCATCTCCATCTAGAGGAAACAGAAGCAGTGTTTGGGGATGCATGGAAAGTATTATGTAGTAATTATGTAGTATTATTTGAAAGTTCTGAATAATCTCTTACTAGGGCTAATAGGGCATCTCTCACAAAAAACCCCCAAACAAACAAAAATCATCACCAAAAAAATCCTTAAAAGTAACAAAAGGAAAAAGAATTGGCATTTCTAAGAACATGACTAATACAAATCAGCCATTTCACAAGTACTAATTTTAAACTGACTACAGGAGTAAGTGACAATAAATTTAGGATTTCAAGAAATGTCCTAAAGCAAAACTGAGTACGTCTCTGGATTTCTCTTTGTTCTGAGATTTGAATCAGGATGGTTTTGGCCAAGAGTCACTCAGCTTTTAAAGCCAACTTTGACCACTTTAAAGTTTGTAAACCAAGGGAAATAAAGTAGATTTGGCCGACTTTCCTTTGGAGGAATTCTGCATGTGTGACACAAATTCAAAGCAAAAGGTGTTGAGTGGGGGGAGGGTTGGTTTTGTTTTGTTAATCCTACCAAGACTGGGAAAACAAGAGGGGATTATACCAATACTTTAGGTTGACCCAGACCAGTAGTATCTCTTCAAGTTATTCTGTTGTTCCCTACCCTGGGTCACCTGCCCTAACCTATCCTTTGTGAATATATGGAAAAGCACATACAGAAGCTGACACTGACTAACTCTGGCTCAGTTTTCTACTGTAAGCAGGACTGAGGTAAGATCAAACAGTGCTGAGTCAAAAATAAACTTTGTAAAATGGCAGTTATGCACAGCCCTGGTAGTCCCAGAGGACCCACTTCAAATATCTGAAGTTTGAAATGTAAATGAATAAAAGAAAATTCCTTCACTTACAGGATTTCTCATCCTCCTAGCTTCCTCAGATTTGATGCCCTCAAAGATAAGATCAAATTCAAGATGGTGGATTGTATCTGTGCTTGAATCCTGCAGTTTAGATGCCAGTTTCCTCTTCTGTGGTAACAGTGCCTCTGCAAATCATGCTCAGAATCAGGGGAACAACCAATGTGTGTTTGTTTTCACTATCTTCAGAATTAAGAGAGCGGATTAGGTGTGGGATTTCTTGCACCCCAGCTGCACTGCTTTAGCCATAGCACTGTACTGATTCTGTGGTAGAGAGGATGACACCATAGGAACAACATCCATCTAGCTCCAGCAAAAGTATTCTGGCAACTTGCAAGATAATTACCAAACTTCCACTCAGTTTCGTCTTTTTTCCTCACAGTGGAATTCAGGGTATGTGGTGGCTGGAGTCCAAACAGCCCTAGAGGCTTGTATGGGAGGGACTGCCAGTCATGGTCACTCCAGAGAGGAGGGAGAAAGCAACGGAAAGGAAGGAATCCAGCTGAGGGAAGGAACGTGCATATGGACAAACCCATCCCACTGAGGGTTTGGGAGGAGCAGGGTGCTGAGTTCAACACACCCTGAAGGACAGAGCTCGGAAGGAATGAGAAGGTCTCTTGGATGCAGTCAACAACAGCAGTATGAGCTGGCTGCTGGCAAGGGCTATCGATGGCAGCATTCACATTATGCTGCATTTTCCCATTTTGAATGCCCCCTATCAGGCTTGTACCACTTCAAAGTACCAAGACCATATATACACTAGACCTCTTCTCTACAGTCTCTTCAAGGTTGGCCATGGACCTGGGCTGTTACCTGTATCTGAGAAGGCTTGAGAACAGCTCCTGACAGCCACTGATCTCTGCAGTCAGGAACTGCTGAAAACGTGGCAAATGTACCCTGCAGAGACAGCCTGGCACATTTAACCTACACCAGCTGGAAAAGTGACTGCTGAATACCGGAAACTGTTTTACCCACGGGGTTGGTCTAAGGCAGCTCTTGTCAAACTGACCAAGAGCTTTGTGCCCTAACAGTAGGGTATTCTGTACCTGCCACTTCGCTGTGTGCCCACAGCAGACAAAACAGCCTAAGGTCAGGGTGTGCTCTCAGTGCAGCTGCTGGAGCAATGGCAGTGCCCTGGCCCCAGCCTGAGTGCCAGCATCACCGCCACCAGGCAGCCAGCTCCAGCCTCAGAGGTTCAACTCCAGCAGTGCCTTCCCATTCCCGGCTGGCTGTCTCCCATGTGGCGAGGCATAGCACTATTCACCCGACTATTGGCCCAGCCCAGAACTGTTTTTATTAAAAAACACTAAGGCAAGCCTTTCCAAGCCTCAGAAGAATCATCTTGTAAAGATCTGGGCTTGAGATGCCAAATGATTGCAGCTTTGACAGAGTCTGCACATTCATTTTTTATTGGTCACAAACGCTTTCCAGATGCTGGCATGCTGGCTGCAGATTGCAACTCTGGGGACTTGGCTCACAGCCCCAGTCACTTTGTTAAACTCTTGACCTGCTGTGGGTTAAAAGAAGCGGGGAATGGGACTGAGTCACCATGAGGGCATTGCTAAGAGAGAGTGCACACTACACAGCAGAGACCCATTTCAGCAGCTTTCTGTGCTCAGCTGGCATGGAAAACATTTAAGGTGGTCCACAGCAATCCATGTCAGCTGCCAAAGCTGGTGAGAACTGCAGCATAGCACCAGCTCGGGCTTTAGGAGCAGGGACAGAGAGGCTGCCCTGCAGCTGGATTTTCCACACTGCAGCCCATACACTTTCCATCTTTTTTTCCTCTGCACAAGTAGATTTCCCATTCCTGCTCCAATACTAAAGCAATCATCTGAGCCAGAGCCATGTGCAACATCAGACTGAAAGCTGAAGCCTGGAAACCTTCCTTGGTTCAGGTTTCAGGACAAGCCTGAAGCTTGTTCATCAAGAAGGTTTGTAAACCTTTGGGAGAAAAAAAAGGCTTTCTGGATTCTCAGTTGTTACATCATGTCCCAAGTAAGGGAGAAAAATAAAACTAAAAAAGAAAACTAAATGGAGATGTGAACAAGCAGAAGGAAACGCAATTTTGATAGAGATGTTTGATATTTTTCTGAATGGAAAAAATTTCCCTTTGAAAAACATAGCTGTTACAAATCACTAGGTTTTTTCTCTCCCTCAATAGGGAAATTTAAAAAAAACCTAATATTTTGCACTTTTGGATAGATTTCCTAACTGAAATTCTGCAGTTATTGACTTTCTTTAATCTCAGTTTTCAAGAAGAAAAAGTTCTCTCAAAACCTCAGTTCAAAGAGAACACTTTTAGCTGAAATGAAAATTTTCTTGCTGCTTTGAAATATGCAGCCAAAAGCAGTATTTCAGAAAATGTATTTCCATTCAGCACTTCTGGACAGGAAGGAAAACAGTTCTTGATAAGATCAATTGACCAGAGCTTTGGTGCAGTTTCCCCCTCCCCTGTGTGGGGACCCTGCTGGGGCAGGGGGTGCTTAGGGAGCAGAGTCCCTGCACAGCTTCTCTGCCCATGACATCACCTCAGGGCTCTCATCCTGCTCTCCCACCCATGCCTTTTACAAAGTGCTGCCTAAACCACAGCCCTGAGGAGCTCCTGGGCTCTGTGCTCGGGCAGACGATGAACTGTGCTGGATGCCAGGCAGGACACAGATGGGACAGGAGGCTGGTGCAGGAATGCACAGCAGGGCTGGAGATCAGCTTCTGCAGCCCTTGCTCAGTGAGGCCGTGCTGGGAATGACTGGTCACCTTCAGGGGGGGAAACTGCCAGCAGAGGTCTGCTTGCTCCCCTCCACCCTACAGCTGGGGATGGAGACTTTCCAAGATGCTGATAGAAGCAGGATGCTGAGGGACAGCTGGGTGCCTTACACTGCTCTGGGTGTTGACTTCCTTCAGACCTTCATGGGAGCTCAATATCACCCACAGGGCATTCACTAGAGCAGGCAGGGCCACAGGGTCTTGAGCAAAAAGGAGAGAGTGAATGAGCCAGTCCTTTGCCTTAAGCCTTCCACAGCTGCACAGGGAAGAGAAGCCACAGGAGGAAATTTCAGTGGGAGCTGGGATCCCTTTGTACTCATCCTCCTCAACAGAGGCCTGCCCACAGCTCTCCTGCCCATGTTCGGAAGTAATGCACATGCACAAGGATCATTCCTTTCAGCATTACTTGTGCAAATAGAAAGCTCTGCAGTCCAGAAGGTGTATTGGGGCAAGGTTTTATCCAATGGATCTGGTCCAGTGATGCAAATTAAATCATCACATTACAGCTGGGGGCTTTCTTGAGTAAGCATTACCACTTGAGCTGAATTGCACCTCAGATCACAGCCAGGTGTGCTCCCTGGATCCAGAGAGCCCTGCCAAACTCATTTCACTTGTGATACTAAGGCCAACTCCAGCACAGTCTCCAGAAATGAATAAAGCAGGGGAACAATCCAGCGTAAACCTGAAATCTTTTAGATTCAGCCAAGTAGAAATCCAGCCTGACTCCCCACCCTAAACCAAACAACTGAGAAAAAGAGAGAAAGTTTTACATAATAATCTCTCCAATGTTACAGCAGACAGTGTTGCTCCGAGAACATTATGTAATGTCTTGTAAGGGCTTTTAGCTGAATTATCAGGTGACTTGCACAATTAGTAAAAACAGACTCACAGGTGAGCAGTGGGTGTGAGAATACACATCTGCCTGTTGTACATTAGCAGCTGGAGAAATTATTCTGATTCAATGAGATGTCACTGGAGATAGGCTCATACTGCAGACCCCAGATTCAGGGCAGCTAGAGCTGTTTCCATCTTTCTGGTGCGGGCCTATATTCTCTAGCATGAGGGAGGACAGTTCTACAATCCTTTGTAGAGGGACAGACTCTCCAGGGTGCATTTTCCTGCCACCTCAGATCTTCAGGCCTTTACAACAGGAATCCCTGATCTGAGACTGATTGATTGTGCCACAGTGATAAAAAAAAGAGCTCTTGGCTATTTCTTCTCCCCCAGTCCAAGGATGGGAAGGATGAAAACATTCCAGATGAATTCACATTACGTAGATGCTGATGTTTACTTCCAGGCTATTCTTTTCCTTGCCCCTTCTGCTCACTGAGAGCTGTAGGGGTACAGGAGGAAGAACATGTGCAAACAGAGCCGTACATCAGATAATATAACCCCTCATGCCAGCTTACTGACTTCTGTCTCACAGCAAGAAGTAGGGAAAAAGCACCAATAACAAATTCTGCTCCAGAATCTCTCCCTCCTGATGGTAAGGAACCTTCTGAAGTTTCTACTGGCTTGATGATGCCCATCTGTTCAGGTACCAGTATTGCCTTTAGTCTAAGCAGTTGTTCTCCTCCCTGGCATTTACCTCTCCTTTTTCTCCTGTTCTGTGTATTTGTAGAATTTCTCTCAGCCTTCACTTCACCAGATTAAAGTTTTATTGAGGGCAGATTTACCTAATGGGTTTTACACTTGCTTTTGCTAAACATTGGTCTGTATTTGTCCAGCTTCAATGTTTGAATGAGGCAGCTTTGTTTTCAGATCAGCATTGTCCTATTAGCACATTGCTGAAGAGGTACCATACAGATTCATGAAAGCAGTGAATCCTCTATTGCTATGCAGAGTGCTTTGCAACAGAATAAATACTCACATGAAGACAAATCTATAAAGTACTATCAAGATGGTAGTAATTATTGAAGCAAGGGGTAGATATTAGCACACAGAAGGCAAGAGAAGAATAAGGTGGATGGTACTGACTCAGCTACTGTTGTTTGAAAGAGAAAAGGTACTTGGCAGAATGAGGAATTAACTTCCAGAGAAATGGAGACTGAGTACTGCTCTTCAGCAGGCCCCTAGGCAATAAATTCATGAACTTCTAAAGAAGAGGAAAAAACAAGTGTTGCCAATTTTTTTATATTTCAGTGTATTCTCTGTAGACAATTCTAGTAATTCTGCAATTGGAATAATAGAATTTTACCACAGGAAACATAAACCCTTAATAATCCCCCAGTTGCACCATAATCAAATTGCTGGTAGCATAACCCTTTTGTGGTAAAACCAGCCAGACCAGCAAAGGCAAATGCCTCTTGGGTGAGTACATGCCAGTCTCACATGATGTTGGGATGAGATAGGAAGGCTTTGTTCTGTCTGGTTTTGTGTTCCATAATGCTTTCCAGTGTAGTAATATAGCTTATATGCATACTATCCTCTCTCCTGTGAGTGCAACCCAGAGATGTATATGTGATATGTGATGCAATTAAGCCAGTATGCAGCTGTTTTAAATATATCTGTGACCTGCATTCCCAGCAGAAATCGCCTTAGATTCCATTTTCTGGCCACGTTATTGCTAACATTTTGATGTAGTTTCTACTGAAGACATTTTAAAGGATACATTTTGTGCATGGGTAAAAACCAAACAATTCCATTGACAGCTGACAGAATTATTTCAGATTTCACTAGGACAGCTGATATAAAATCTCAGCATTTCATGTCCCTCTCGAACTCTGCTGTGAAGTCTTGTTGGTTAACTAACTTTTGTATTTCACCCCCGAGACAGTTGAATTAGTCTAGAGAGTGAATAACTCTGAGTTAATCCGTTACACTGTGTGGCTTCCTACAGAGAGAGCAGTGCTACACAAGAACGGAGCCTCAAATAATTGAAAGTAAGTGCAACTCATTAGGTGGAATTCTAGAAGATATGGTCAATCACCCAGGAAGCTTTAAAACACATTCATGTCTGTTTAAAATGCTTTTGGTTGTACATTGTATAGCTTGAAGGACTGTTGCTACCGCGGCAGTGAAGCACCTCCCGACCGAGGAGGGATGTCCTGCCGGCGGCTCTCCTGCGCCCCCTGGCACCTGCTCCCTTTATTGCAGAGCATTTCCAGGATTGCCAATCACCACCGACTCGGCATGTTCTGATTGCAAAGCACATGGAATCTGCGGGAAGGGAGGACGGGTGAAAGGAGAGTCATGAGAAGATTCCTGTGAATCAACCTGGGAAGAGCTGGTTTCAGCTCACCCTACTCATACTGGCCCTCATTACTCCTGCTCTCAAAGAGTTGAAGTCAATCAAGGTCCACTTGCAGGCCAGGAAGCTCCTTCATTTTTCTTCTATTCTGGAATCTCATCCTTGTTGTGTTCCCCTTTGGAGTGGGGAAAAAGTATGCTTCTATTGTTTTTGTCTGCATTTGCACTCTGGACTTATCCACACCTTTATGTCAACACATATACACAATATATAGCAAGAGTAAGAGATTCATAGCAGATCTCCCGCAAGTTCTCCCACTTTGAACTCTGCCAGGTATCATCATCGTCATTATTATTATTACTACAGCTATCTTAACAGGTTTGCAGAACACGCCACTGCTAACACATGGATCCAGTGGATCTCAGCCCCCTCAGCCCTGGTGCCTCTGCACAAATGGACTGTAGCTCCCCTCAGCAGCCACTCAGACACAGCACCTCCCTAGACCAACAGGAACATCCAGCCGGAGCTCCTCGGTGCATGTAGCACACTGCCTTTGAACCAGGGCATCCACAACTCCCACATCAGTACCTTGCATCTCATTGCTCACTCCTGTCCTCTGTGACTCACGCTCTCTCCTCACATTCACATCTGGTTCTTTGCAAGCATTTTATCAGGAATAAATAAATAAATATATATGCATCCATAGGCAAATACCCAAACCTGCATCCAATACCATCATGCCAACAGGGATCAATGGAAGAAGAGTGGGTCTGGGGCCCTTACGAAGAGGCAAAGATTGATGTTGATACAGATAATGTGTCATCCTTAACTGAAACAGAAACAGGTGAGAGGGAGAAGAAGAGAAAGATCCCCTACATAGATCCTAGGGGACAATATTTGAAACTACATGTCAAAATCCCCCTTCAGATATCCAATTTAGGATTCCTGGGGTTATGGAGAGAGAAGGCTGCCCAGAACACCCCCTTAGACTAGGGAAATGGAAGTATGACTAATTGTAATCCACCATACCTCCCTACCTCTGGAAAATAAAGAATAAACACTGACTTTCAGGGAGCAGCTAGCAGCTTGGGACTGAGACTTATCTCCAGGAATTTCCTTCTCTCATCTCTTTGCTGACAAACAAATTTCTCTCTTAAACATTTCTTGCTTGCTTTCTCTATCACTCCCTTCCTCTGAAAGTGTCAAATGAGTCAACTGGATAGTGAATCAAGAAAGAAAAAAAGAGAAACGTTTATTAGAAGCTGGAGAGAGTAGATACCTACCTTCAGTTATGGGGATTGGCACGGATTCCTACCCATAAAGATAAACCTGCACAGCTGTAGTTCTAGGAGGTTAGATCTTCCTCCAAGCATGATAAGCCTCAATCCGGTGGATAGTACAAAGGGAACAGGGATTTCCCCAATTCTGGTACATACTGTGTTATATTCCACCTTCAGGCAATATATAATGGATGAATTACAAACACTTGAAATCTAGTTTTCTAGTACAAACATGGGTAGATCCTTGAAATGGTTGTATTGATATAGCAATTACACCAGACAGTGTTGTTTACTAACTGCAATAACACACCATACACATCATAGTAAATGATAACCTACCTTGATATTATAATACTGTACTACGATTACAGTTGAAACAAATATTTTGCTGAGCTAATGCAACTAATTTAGCACATGTAAAAATCTTAGCTTAATTTCACATTTCACAATTGCAGAAAGTGCCAAACCAATTTGAAATCCATAGGCAGAACAAAAGGAACTAGCAGGTTATGCAACCAGCAGTCTTGAAAAAGAGAGAAAAAGAGAAAAGGTGAGCAAAGGGAATCACCTTGCAGAATCTGAAGGAAAATAATGTTGGAAGTTATATAAAACAATGTGGTTGAAATGGTCACAAGTATGTTTGAATTACCTTTCCTGTACAGGACTAACAAACTCAGCAAACTGCACACATGCAGTGACAAGTTATTTGGTCACTTTTGTTTAATACACATACACCTGAAGAACACCCTAACTAGGTAAACCTCTGAAGGGAACCATGCTGCTGTCCCTGCTGTAATAGCAAAAAGCATTGTAGCTCTGCTGTCTGCTCTGTCCTGCAGAGGAACATTCTGACTGTCCCACACCCTCCTCTAATGCTCTTTTGAGCTTTAAGGAATGGTGAGAAAACTCACAGAGCCATAACAAAGCTGTTCACACCTAGATCATCACTCAGGTGCCCTGGTTAACAGTCATTGCTAGCAGTGCTTCATAATCCTCACGAGTTGTGTAGTGTTTAAACAGTCAGGTGGTAGGCATGTTAAAGCAGGAAGATAAATTCATATTCAGGTAGAAATGAAAACATTTCCATTTGCTAACCCTAAACCACATGTGTGTGTGCACAAACACACTCATACACCCCCCCCCAAACTTTATCCTAATGCTTTCCCAACGCAGTGCTTCATAGCTTAGGGGTAACTGCTCTGAATGCTTTAGGACAAGGATTCTTTTTTCCGCTCTCCAGTCTAAGAGTAACAATAATTTTCTCCTGCCTGATTTTGTTCAATAACAGTCAATTCTAATATTTGCAGTTATATATGTCAGACTTTTCAAAATGGTGCTGAGTTCTTCTAGTTACCTAATAGTTGCAGTGAGCAGGCTGGACAGGTCTTCCTGGCCTTCAGAAAGGACTGAATGTGCCATCTCTGGGTTCCACTCCTAACCCTCCCTTCAACAGCCTTTTCATTTGCTTATTTAAGTGCTGGATCCACCCTATACATAAAAGGCTTAGCAAGCCATCATGCAAACAAGCAGAGGTTTTCAAAAAATCCTTACATGCAGGCAGAGCTACAGTTAACATGGTTCGGGGTGACCCCACAAAACCAACAACTCCAGCTTCACGAGAAGAGGAATGACTCTTCCTCTACCACCCCACACTGTCATAGTTGAAATGAAGATGTAAACAATTTTCATCCATCCCAGCCTCCCCCCATTCAGCACAGATGTATGTGAAACACCAATGGTTCAAGTCGTAAGACTGAAAATCAGGGTGTTCATTCTGGAATTGGTGGGTATGTATACACTTAGCCTGGAATATCATAAGCACAGTTTGCCCTGAAATCACCTTGTAAGTGACCCTGCCATTGCTTTCCACTGCCACTCAAAGCATTTTATTAGAGGTGTGAAAGTGTCGTTGCACCATGAGCTCTGCATCCTTCCTTTGGAGTGAGAGGAGCAGGGTAGGGTCTACTAGTGCTGAGCTCCAAGCTGCTGCAGGTAGATTTCTACCATCAAAGTGGATCCTCTATCTCTGCATTACATTGCAGTAATTCTAAATTAAGAAGAGAGGAAGAAAAAACCCCCATGATTGGAGACCGATGTTTTATGAAAGCTGAGATTCTCCCCCTCTGCATGATACCATCTCCCACATCAGAGGAAGCCCAACAGCCGTGGGCTTCCCATCCAGCTCTGGCTCCTAAATGGCAAAGCTGCAAACAAACTCTAAATTAGGCAATGACTTCAGGTAAAAGCAGAATTACCACACACTTGTCAAGCAGCCAATTCAAAGCAGCAAGACCTGAGGAGGAGGCTGAATGTTTGATGGCTTTTCTGCTTTTCTGGCTTGATTGGCTGCCACAATGCCCAAGATGACCGATGACACTTTCTTGGGCAGGAGCCATCTCCTGCAGGGCCCACACCCTGAGCAGAGGCTGTTCTCCGTCAGAGCAGCTGGCTCCTGCAATGGGTTTATTGGCTGGATGTTTGCTCCTTCCCAACTTCGAAAACAGGTCCTACTTGTAAGGGGGGGTGGTGGGCTTGGCATGTCTCTGGTATTTATAATTACACATTTATTGAGCTTGTGCAATCCTAACTCCAGCTTCAGGCCAAAAGTTCATTGCTAGAGGGGTTCAATAAAGAATTTCCTCCTGAGAATGGAGAATTACATCACTTGCCAAGTGTGTCAGGAGGTTTTCCAGCCTCCTGTTGGGTCACACCCATTTTGACTACTCTAGTGGATGGATACTGCCTGGCTGTATCCTTAAGTTTCATTGGATTAATCGTGTCTGTGTGCTCCACACATCAGAAAAATGAATAAGGTCATAAAGCCCTTCCTATCCTGGGTCTCAGGACCCTGAAAAAACTGAAGCAAGTCAATGCATAAGGACAAAAATGGACTGTTGAATATTTTGCCTGTATAGCCCTAAAAAAATCAAGGCTTTTCTTTGCAAATCTCATCAAACAGGCCTTTGTGACAATAATTACATTTTTCTGATGGAATGCTTAATAATCTCAGGAACACATCACTTACTATGCTGGAGACAGTGCCTGCATTTAAAGAGTGATGATTCCTGACCCAAAGAGTTCAGTCTCTGTTCAACATGATACCCTGTTTCTTTCATATTATTCCTGTGGCATCACGAAGAACTGAATACACGATAACGTATTATCATCTTTCACTCAAGGAAATACAAATACTGTTCCTTCCATATGCCACTAAAAGATCATTGCCTGTGTCTCCATACACAAAACATATACCTGAAGACCCCAAAGAGAAGAAAACAGTTCACCTCTAACGCTCATAGGTGATATTGCACCATGCTGCCATGATGATTAACAGAATAATCCTAGTGCAAACAGATAAACCAGAACTCTTACACAGTTTTAGTTTATTATGGAGTCTGATACTACTGTTGGTAGCAAACCAGTGGAGTGAAACTAATTTTGTTGGCAATATCGAGGTTCATGTGAGTATAAATGCTCTTCCTTAGCCTTTCTATATTAGCTCTCTCGAAGGCCTTACTGCATCAAGCCTTGCAACGCAATAAACAATTTTTCACATGGGGAAACTGGGGCAAAAAGCTGTACATCTCTCAGGGGATCACGTGAGTGAAAATGAAGGCATGAACACATACCTGTTGCTATTCTATAAACTCCATTTGCTGACCACCAGGCTAAATGTTTTCCACCTCACAGGTGTATGGGCTGATTATAAGAAACAAATTCCAGGAAGATATGGATTTTAGTAGGAGAATAGACTGGAGTGAAGAGATTAACATGATTTAATGGGTCACTTGGGGAGGAGAACTGGCAAACATAAAAACAATCCTATTCAAAGAAATTTAGCAGATTAACTAGGTCCTAATTGTAAAGAGATAGCTACACTGCTGTAGATACCAGGTGCCTTTTCTCCCAAGGAAACTAACAGCTCAGTGCTCACAAGCCTCAGAGCTCCTGCCCTCAAAAAAGAAGCAAGAAACACACAAATATTATCTGGGGATATAAAAACAGCACAGTCTGGTGATTTCTTTTTTAGCCAAGTCTGCCAGAATCCACATAACCTTCCCAGCTCAAATCCTGATGAAAGAGCATCCTCAGGTCCCACTGCCCAGAGGGAAAACTGCACATACTAAGAGCCCTGCAGTATGAGGCATATGAGTATGGGTATGTTAAGGCTTACTGTAACACCAGGACCTTCAATCAATTCAAGGATCTCGTGCGGTTTCAAAGTTCCTGGAGCCAAAAGCCCAAAATAACACAGTTTTTTCATTCCCCATGTTGCACAGCCTGGAGCCAGTCTGGTATCTGGGATAATGGCCAGTAATGTTTCTGAATGTTTTTCGGGTCCTGCCAGAGGTTTTAAGTTCAGCAGATCCCCATGACATCTTCTTGTGACTTAAGACTGGCTTACTGCAGCTAAGGCGGGCAGCAGTTCCTGCCATGTCAGCCCCCTAAAACAGGGCACATCAGCCATGTCAGACACCCATCAGGTCTAAAGAAAATGGTCACTGAAATGCTCTGTCAATCTTTTAAACATACCTACTGTGAAACAGCTTAGATGCAGAACCCCCTGAAATCCATGGTAATGTTTTCAGAGACAGAGACAAACTCAAGAGAAAAACAGGGCTGGAAGGAGCCTCCAAATATAAATCACATTGTTGCTGACCAACTGTGCCAGACCACCTTAAATAGACACTGTGCCCATCTGCTTTTCCCCTCTCCTCCCCCACACCTCCTCCCTCAGGGTTGTAAACCATCCTGCAATATTTAAAGTAGCATTGTTCACCTCCCTTCTGAAGCCCCTGGACCATATGAGCGCCTATATATTCTCTCTGTGCTGTTTGTTATTCCTGAGGACGTGCACATTGCTGAACATACTAATAAAAATTTCATAAAAGAGGTTGCCAAAGCGGTGTCTGTGAGGGGATTTGTAAAGCCTGCTCACACACACATGCACACCCACACTCACTCACTCTCCATTCACCATTAAGAAAGGGCTGCAGCAGGCAAAAGCAAGCACCTCTGTACAACAAAAAGAAACGGCTCTGCTCCTGAATGGGACCAGGCAGGCTTATGTAACAAAGATCTGTATCATCCAGTGATTCAATATAAGCAAACACAGACGCGTGTTCCTTTGCAATCTGTAGCAAGTTAAGTGAAAGGCAAGAGGAAGTAGCAAGAAAATGCCTGCACAAGGCATGGCAGTATAATAGTGCTGCGTGTGCATGTTAGTGTACTGCCTGCTCACTCATCCAGTGTGCCTGCTTGTATCTTTCCTGAGAGCGGATTGAAAGGACAAGGAATAGCATCCATCCCAGCCTTATTCTGGAAGAGTGCACTCTCCTCCCGGATGTTGTTTGCATCCCAGAACTCAGCAGAGTAGCACTGGGGCTGGTACTTGAGTCTGAGCATATACAGATTTTTAAAAGAGCTATATAATAGTTTGAAGCACTGAGCAAATCCATTAGCCACACAGACTGTCCTGCCTCAAAGCTAATCAGAATTATGTCTCATAGGATGGAAGGCATCTAGGAAAGCTGAAGTGCTAAGGAATGCTTTTTGGTGATTTGATTACTTTTTCTTTTTTCATCTTTCCCTAGATGATCAGGCCTCTGCTTTGCGGATTTAACATTTCAACAGCCCTCGATTGTCAGCTCAGATTTTCTGTGCAGGGCATGGGATTTAAAACATCTCTTAAAACCCTTTAAACTGGTACGTGTGCAGTATCCATCAGATGCTCTGCTCCACTTCTGTGTTGGTGGTGAAGTCACATGCATTTTTATCTGAGCTGTATCTCTGTCTCCTGGATAGAAAATACAGTATGAATGTATGTCATTATAATCAAATACAACAAGAAAAGAAACAAAGCCCCAATAACATACATCGGTGAATGTTATGACTGTACTAAAAAGGTAAAGCATCTATAGAATTGTAAATAAATGACCTAGAGAAGTCAGGGTCCTTATTAAGGCAGACATTAAGAAATTATTACAACTCAGATAACTGCCCTCACAGCGACTAACAGCCCATGTGGAATGGTTATGGCAGAGCATTCAGTTACACATTAGGGATGTTTTTATTGTAACACATATTTACAGGCTTCATGATCTCGCTTGTAAATTCATATTAAGGAAATGTAAGAAATCAGCTTTCAGAGCTGGGCCTTGAATAGTTTGCGAGTTTTACCTTGGATGCACAGGGACAGTCTCACAGGATGGAGAGCTTTCTTTATAGTTGCCACAATGGGAAACATCCAGTAAGTATTTAAGCAAGCAGCAAGTTTAAAGGAACCAACTGTCTTAACACTTAGGAAATAGGACTTAAAAGCACAAAAAGACAGATGTTCCAGTGATGAGGCCTACTCCACTGATATGTAGTTATACAGATGTAGGTATATGGGTGGGCTGGTGGTCAGGTGCCTGAAAGTCTAAGGATAGGTATTACCTTAGGTAGCACCAGGATGCTATTTCTGCTTCAGTTTTCTGCCCAGGAAGTCTTATGCACAATCTATTGCTGTACCATAGCAAGCATCAATAATTACAAGGCAAACAGATTCACACTGTGTGAGGTGCCTTGGCCACAATTTTACTCATGTACAAGAATATATTCATTAAGGAGAACAATTATTTTCTAGATTAGAATCTGTATGTGCTGAATATTCCATATCCATTCACCAGCTCACCAGGCTCCATGAGTGTATATTTAAACACAAAATGTACAGATGTTCACTGTAATTTGCCTTGCTGAACAACATGTCTATTTAATCCATTTTGAAGGTCAAATATATTTTAATATTTTGGCAAATGCCTTTGGAACTAGCTTAATTAAACACAGTTAAACTGGGCAGTAAGTTTTCCTCAAAAATGCTTACAACAACTAGTCCGAACAATTAGCTACAGGCTTAGAAGGATGCAACTGGAGAACTGGAGCTGGGGTGGCTGTGCTCTGTCAGACCTGCACTGGCTCTGAGCGAGATCTGTGTGGGTGCCTGCGCTGCACTCCTGGCAGCACACCACACATTGGGGACAAGGAGCAGCAGCAGAAGGCACTCAGGCAGAGCACAGCAAAAGAAGTAAAACCTGTAGATTTTAAAAAGTTGTTGGAGGTTAGGATTTTTCCTTTTTTTTTTTCCTTTCTGTCACGGAATTTTGTCCCATATGTTGCTAAGAGACAATAATGACTGATACTTAAGAAAGGCAAAAGATGCAGCCAAGGGAGAGGGGCAGGAGTGCAGCTGGCTGTACTATCGTAGCTTGGGAGCTTTCTCTTGGGAAGGGCTGGGGGATGAGGGCTGGGCTCGGCTTCTCTCTCGCACGGGATCGGAGGGGAGACAGGCTGGGGTCGCTGTGGGAAGAATTCACCACCACTGCAGGGTTCCATCTCCTGCTGTCTTCTCCTACGTGAGTGAAGTTCTGCTCCTAAGAGCAGCCATTGGACTGGGACCTTATTAACACCCTACCTCACTAGAAAGGACCCTCCCCATCTGCTCGGGTGCCCCAGGGAACACCCGGGACCCCAACCACTCGCCCCTCCAAGGGAGCCTCTCCCGGTTGTTGGTGGGAGCCCGGCTGCCAGGCCCAGCCCCGCTGTTTTCTGCCGCCGCTTCAGGTTTCTCGCTGCACTTTAACTCGACGTCCTGCGTCCCCCTGACTCCCCGCGGCTCCTGCTGCGGCTGCGGAGCTTCTGATACATTTTGTTTGCCACTCCGGGGTCTGCTCGCCTCTGCCATTCCAGCTCGCTGCTGCCAAGGTTCCTGCTGCAGCTCAGGTCTCTCTCCGGAGGGGCAGCGGGCCCAGCTGCCCGTGAGGCTGTCAAGGAAGCCCCTTTTCCATCGCCGCCCCGGCTGCGCCGCCACTGCCCAGCGCGAGAGCCAGCGGCGCTCCGCCACAGCGCCCCCTGCAGCCGCGGGGGAATCACGGCAGCCGCGCCCTGCCGGGAGCCCGCAGCGCCCCCGCGGCTGCGGCCGGAACTGCCCCGGAGGGAAAGGGCTCCGCAGCCGCCACCAGGCCGTTGTTTGGTGTCTGGTTCTGTTCGTTGCTGCCGTTGTGGTTGTTTGTCTGCCTTGCTATACATGTACATCCTAGTGAAGAACTGTTACTCCTTTTCCCATGTCTTTGCCTAAAGCCCCTTAATTTCAAAGTTATAATAATTCGGAGGGAAGGAGGTCACATTTTCCATTCCAAGGGAGGTTTCCATCTTCCTTGGCAACACCTGTCTTTCAAACCAAGACAAAAGTGAATAAGCAAGGAAGCTCAGCAACATTCTAAACCTAAGGGCTGCTCATCTACAAAATCTCTCAGGATCCCTGTCAAGAGCATCACAAATGAACTACTAGTGCTCCCAGGAAAAGAGTCAAGGACTGGGACTGGAACTCAGTTGTTCTACTTAGAAAAAACCACCTTCATGTGAGATAGATACATAGAAAAAAATGCTCCTCTCATGGTATACAAATATAACAGTGCAGATGCTCAGCTTTGTTACATGAGTGCTCAAGCAGACATGTTTTGCATGTCAACAGGAGTTTATGCAGGGTTTTCACGTGGAATGTCCATCTTATTTTCATACGTCAGCTCAACAGCATGCATGAACACCAGATTGCAGGCACATGTGCACACGCATGTGTTCTTGTGAAATACTCTGGCAAGTATGCAAGCTTTAGGAAAATGTTCTGTCAGACATTATGTTGACAGATGTAGATGCAATGCCTCTTCCAACTTACAGAAAACAATCCAGACATCATCTTTCCATACACAAAGCCAAAACTGGAGTGCTAAAATTCAGCATTGACATCACATCAAATATTTTAATTGTTATCACTTGACCCTTTGGTCCATGCTTGTTCAAGGCAGCTTCCTTTTTATTAATATCTCAGCACACCGTGTGACACAACTTGAATGTGTCCTAATTTAATTTTAATTAGTGCAGACTTTTGCTTTCCTCACTAATGAAACAGTGCTCATTATGAAGTGTAATTGAAGACCCCTAGAGGGAGGGGTGCCTGGAGACCTCATTGTGTTGGTACCCGGCATCCTGCCCAATAAAATTCCCTTCTGAACAAAAGCAGTTTTATCATTAATTCATACTGCATGGGGGCTAACTTGCAGCCAGCCACTGAGTTCATACTGCTCTTAGGAAGAGCCCAGAGCCTGTTTGTTTTCTACAAAGAAACAATTCCAATTTTCTAATGACTACAACACTTACATCGTAAATCCTTCAGTCTCGTTGTTAAAAGTATCTTTGAAAAGCGGCTGTTATGAAAGTATGCCTATCCATTAGAAGCAGACTATTCATGAACTTTTGTGTGTGTACTTTAAATTGAGCTTGAATGATACAAATATTGAGTTGTGGTTAACTCCATTTAAAAAAAAAAGAGAGCGTGAAGCAAACATGCTCTGTTTACAAGCACTCCAAGATGACCCAGGCAATCACAGTAAGAAGCAAATGAGCCCAGAAGAGCAGGCCAAGGAGGTGGTTAAGTGACCACCTTTGGATGCACACATGGAGTGCCACAAGAAAGGAGGTCTGCATGCCCAGAGCACCCCTGGATATGGCACTCTTCAGGCAGGCCTGCCAGGCCGAGGGCCTGAAGGAGAGCCACACAAGAACACACACATAGACGCAGCAGGAGAGAGAGCAGGAAGAGAGAGGGCAGAGCCCTCCGACTTTATTTATATGTTTTCACACATCACTGTGGATTGGAGGTAGAAATTACTACTTCTTATAATCTACTTGGTCAAAGTATTTGTCAATTATATTTTTCTATCTGGTATACTGGAATTCGTAAACACAGATACAATTTAGGAAAACATAGATAATAGAGAGAAAACAAGTCATGGCCATGAGAGAAAGTCTAACAAGAAAACACTGAACACTGCAAAGTCAGGGCAACACCTGGACTTTCAGTTTCTTTGCTCCATAGGTGTGAAATCATGGTAACTGCAGAGAAAGGTTCTGCACATGACTGCACTTACATTTGTTTATGGCAGAGTCAGGGCTTTTTGTAATTTTGACTTTAAAAGTTTCCCCTCTCAGTTACTGTACAGAACATCGAACGGCCATTGCATTCTCTGGGTAATGACAGGGTATTGACTACACGGAATTGTTCAGAAATAGCAACTGCACTTCAGATTTACCCTCTGCATCATTCCAAGCCAAGGTTAGAGCATGCCAAGCCTCTATACACCAGGACAGGACAGGGCAAACTGGGGCCTCCAAGTTTGTGAGAGCTATCACCATACTGAACACTGGAATTGGTAGAGTTTCTCTGGCACCAGTGAGGATCTTGAGACTGGGCAGTCAGCACCATGTCTTGTGAGAGCTGAGGGTCTTGTGCTAACAGACACACAAATCTGTCCATCAAAGGAGAAGGATTAACATACAAAAGGGCAGGGGATTCAGATTAACATACAAAAATTATCTGATGTTGCACTAAAACCTTCACCAATATGGGATTAGGTTTTAACGAGCATGCTCTAGGGTTAGAGACCTTTATCTAGTGTTAACCCAAACAGTATTTGCCTGAAAAAGGCACCTCGCGCAAATAGGGGATCTGAAAAATGCACAGCCTTTTTGCCAGCACAGATCATAAAAAGTTGCCAATTGTGATTCTCCTCAAAACCAGCAGCAAAAAGGCATATATTTCACCTAGAGCAGTGGGGACTTAAAGGTCTTTTCCCTCTCTGATTGTAAATAACACCGTAACTTGTAGTCTAATAAATACCTGAAATGATGGCAAAGTGATCACTTTTGGTTTCTAACCCTACAACCCTTCTCAGGGCAAAAGACTCCCCTCCCAATCAAGTCTGGTGTGTACATGCTGATTTGTAACACTCCCTGCCATCCCATTCCAGGTCAATAATTGCCAACAAAGGTGACTGTTTTCCAAATTTGTGCTGCCCAAGTTTCTAGGCTGAGATACAGTTTAATATCACTGAGAACCTTGCCAGTGTATAGTGTGCTCAAAATCTGAAAGGAAAATGGCACGTTTACACAAATCCAGTCCACCTCTTTAACCTCAAATTAATGACTCTTCATTAATGTTCCTGATATGACCTTTTATAAAGCAGCAGCAGAATTAAAAGATCCACAGACAATTGTGCATTCAGATGACTCCATTTCCAGTGTAGTTTGGAAGGTGAACCACAATTTAATTGCATTGCCTAACTGAAAAATCTCTGTTCATGTGTCCATTATAATCTTAGGCTTTGGTGATAAGAAAGTTGGGGGAGACACAGGGAAGGGATTTCGCCTACTGACTCACAGCACCCATCACCAGCACAATACCATTAGTGAAACCCGGTTCCTTTAATAATGAAGTGTCTGATAGACACCGCTGCTCTGGTTCTGCTATTAATCTTGTCCTGATGCTGTTACATTAGGGGATGTAAACTATCTTTTCTCTCTACTCATTATGGAAACTGCAATTCACATCCTCCCAGGAGTGCTCCAATTAGCCAAGCCTGCATCACACTCAGCTTTCCATCAACTTGCTGCATTATGCTGCGCTGGAAAAGCTAACCTCCTACCACAGGCATGCACAGAAACAGCCTGTGGTAGTGTATCACTGCTGACTCTTCAGATACATTCTCTCTAAAGCTGCAGGTTTTGATCTCATCAGCAATTCCTGAATCTTTAGACAAGAAAAGCAAATCTAACAATACAATATTTTTAAGTAGGAGAAAGACACATATGATTCTTGATTGTAGCAGATCTAGGGGAGAAGGCAAAGGTTGTGTGTGACCTTAACCAAGCTACTTTTACCTATCAAGTAAGATTTTGTACTGTCCAGCAGTGCTACTGAAAGAGATACTCTACAGTTTGAGAAATCCTCTCTTCCTTTCATGGCACAGTCAATTAGCAAATAGTGAACTTGGTGTTTTGTGTCTCTATTATATTTTGGTAGGTTTTTAGCTCATCTCGTGTTCTTCCTAAATTGTACTTCAAAGTACACATACCCTAGCCCTGGTCTTTTACATGAAAAAGTGGGTTCTAAGATTAGACTTACTTTTGCTCTGTTTTGCATCTTCCAATTTAAAAGCAAACTAAATTTCTGCAATGTCTCCATAGTCAATGTCATTTTGGATAGCAAGTACAAAATTCTTGTAGTTGTCTTAGGTGAGATCAAGTAGAGGTTACGGATTTTGCTTCACAAGTGAACTATCTTCTCCATGGGAACTAAAACTGCTTCACCAGAGGATGGTTACAGTGACTAGAAATGTCTCTGTTCCTCTCTGCTCACAGCTCTTGTGTTCAAACACTGATGCTTATTCTCCAGCCACTGCCTTTCTGATATGTGAGCCTGACTGCAGCTGCTCCGTAACTCGGTGCTGCTTGTTGAAGAGCTGGTCTGGGAACAGCAGAGGCTTTAGTGCTGCTTCCAGGGGCTTAACAGCTACAGCAAGATATGCAAATGTAATCCACGGCTCCTGGGTGCTTTTGGTTGTTGCCATGGCTTTAAGCTGTTTTGGGGGACAGCAGAATGAAGTACATATAGTATTTAAGATTTCAAGCTTCAGAAATTAGTTTCAAGCTATCCTGAAGGTAGGAAGAAACAACTGTTCATGCAAAGCGATGCAGAGCTGTTGATTGCAGAGCCTGCAGCCTCTGGGTACGGGGCAGCCGAGTCAGTGCACGGCCGGAGCGCGGGGCTGGGTCTGTGTGAGCCGCACAGCCCGGCTCAGCCGCACACGCTGCAGCAGCGGAGCAGCAGAATGAGCCGTGCAAAGGGTGCTGCAGAGGCTGAACAGCCCACAGACATTACTGAACGTGCATCCTCTGGTGCACTCGAGAAAGAGCAAGAGGGTTATTTTATTTGTGGGGTGGGGTTTTTTGTTTGTTTGTTTTTAATAAAACTTCCTCCCAGGAACCTGTAACTTTTAAAGCAAGTTTTCATCTTGAAAACTGAGAGACTTCCTCGGGGAATAGTTATTACTAGCATTTGCTAAGCTCTCAGCTTCCCTTAGTTTGAAATGCAAACTCTGCATATGTGCATTAGCAAAATGGCACATTCCAGTGCCTAGGAGTGAACCACCGTGGAGGTGACATTGGGCAGCGGTTACGTGTGTATGAAGCAGCCAGTTGATGTGTGAATCCATTACTGTTATCAGCAATGCATTCAAATGACCTACTTTTTAACATTGTCACAACTGCCCGACAGAAGAATTCAGTAAACTGCTGGCATGCAATTCTCCCTTTAGAGTGATAGAAGACTAACCTGTGCAGATATATAGCAGCTAATCCTCCTCAGGTATACCTATATTTTTCTAGGCAAAGCTGTCAAAGAAAGGTAGGGGAAGCCGAGAAAGACCTTTAAAATCCTCTGAGTACTCTTTTTCCAGCATGGAGTCACCAGGTCACCGTACAAGATGGTGCTATAAATGGTAAGTGCCAGAGATCCCAGGCTCTCAGATCAGCAGACCTAAGTGGCACAGAGAGTTTATCACTGTTCCTCTTCTTTGCTATTCATTGTGCGTTTCCATGAATGAACTTCCTGCATAAACAGCAACTGTCTTGGTTCTCAATGAGCACAGCCTGCTGAAAAACATACTACAGAGCTCCATTCTTACAAAGGGATGTTATTGTTTGTTATATTCCTTACGTGTCCCTATTTGAAAGAATGAAGTTCCATTTCATCTGTAGAAATGTTTAAATGCAGCCACATGCTTTTAAGCATACCTAGCATTAGACATAATGCCAATATTGTGACTCTCCCATTTTAATTGAATCAATAAAAAAGTATTCAAAATTAAAAAGTATTCATTCATTCATTTTGTTGTCCTAAAAGTAAAATAATTGTACTCACCACAGAAGGACAATAATAAAACAGTAGTCCTATTAGAAGTATGTTGCAAATGCATTAAGAATATGCTGAAAGACTACTATAAATCTTCAGCATTTGCCAGAGACCATCCCTCCAATAACAGAAATCCCTCTCTTCCCCATATGTCCCTTTCCTGTTCTTGTTCTTGGAATTGCACCCACAGCTTAGCAAATGGCCTTTTCAGACTAGATCACCCCTCTAGCGGTGTGATGTTTTACTCCCTAAAGCTGGTAAAATGTAACGCACGCAAGAAGGGGTTCAGCTCCCATGTGAACAGGACACTGACACTTGCATAAGGTGGTGGAAGAGATAAAGGAACTTTGCAGTCCTGCATAGCCCTGCAGTTACACACAAGAGGCTGCTGGTGTGGGAAGACCTGTCACTCAGACACTAGGTTTGTCACTCAGGAATTATGTAGACTGTCAGGTAGCAGCAGTACAGTAGTGTCAGCTTGCTTTGAGTTGGTTATCTGAGTGAAAGACTCGGTTGCTACAACTGCAGTAGGAAAGCAAACTTTGACAGTACAGTTTACTCCAAGTTTAGGAACAACCCTCCATATAAAGGGACTGGTTCGGAGGCTGTTGGTTATCCTGTCCTCCAGACAGCTGTTCATGAACCAAAATTTGGGAGCCTGCCTTATTGTGCTGATCAGATCTGGATTAGCAACCTACGGCTGCAAGGCCACTTACAGAGGGATTTTTCCACAAGGATTGTTAAAATTAGATCACAAGCAAAAAATGCAGTTTAGTCCTTCAAAAGCTACAATTTGCTAAGGCCCTGAGGGTGTTTTGGCAACTTCACTCAAATATTATCTACTTCTCTGTGCTGCCAAATTTGAAGATAAACTTCTTTTCCACGGGCTCCTTAACATCAGTACAAGCTTGGTAGTAAAATGGCAATGTGCAAACCAGGCCAGACAGCTCAGCTCCTCCTACTAAGGCCACTGGAACTGCTCAGGTCAGGGGTGAGAAGAAGAGAAAGCCTTCTGGTGATTCGATGGAGGCTGCAGAGCTGGGGTACGTAGATTCCCAGAGTTCAATATTCAGATGACAGGAAGCTTGCTGGCCTCTTAGAGCTCTGCTATTTCACCAGGCAGTTCTTGTCCTCTACACTCACTAATGTTGGTTTCAAATTAAAGAGCACCACTTTGTTGTGGTGCACAACAACAGCCTGCTTTTACCAGAAGGGGGATATGCCCTTCTACTTTACTCAGGTTTTCCATACAATCCCCTTACACCTGTGGTTGTAGTGCTTGTTTTATGGCAGGAACTTAGGTGTTCTCTACGCATCTGTTCATCCTTCTGGCACCCTGGAAATGCCCAGGACTTAAGAAAACCCTGGAAACATAATTCTTTACTGTATGATTCTCATCTTTCACAATATATACATTTTTCCCAGAAGCATCACACACTTTCCAGTTTCATGCTACTTCTCCTCAAGTTGTATTGTGAACCTCTAATTTTTGTAGCTAATCGGGATTAACATTAAATTCATTAAGACTTTCACTATTGTAAATCTGTAATCCAGAATGATTTTCTTTTCCTTTTCAAATCTAACTCTCATTTCAAAATGAGACATTCAAATCTAATTTCTGTAAGTTGCATTCCAAGATCCTCATGCCTCTAGTATTGTTATCTAATGAAATTGCATTGGTTTTGCACCAAACCCAGATAGGAATATGTTAATAAACTTCACATACAAGCATTGCAGTTCTTAAATTCTCCTTTGTGTTCCTTTTAGCTTTTATAGTGACTATAATTCACTCTGCATGAAAAGAAGATTAAAATGACCAGTTCACACAGTGGGACTTGCTCTGGCATGAGCCAGCTTTGGAAATGATATGAGCACAGAGCAAGAGCCAGCTTTGAAGATGACATAAAAAAGTGAGGCTGTGTTAGAAGTAGCTGTATCTTCTTATTGGTAAATTCCACTCCCTTTTTCTTGATAAATGAAGGCTGCTTCTTTCTATCAAATTGTGACTGCACAACCAGTGGCAGAGCAGCTGTGAAACTTCCTCTGGTTATGCCCCCTGACTTGTCTAAATGTTTTTTAAAGCAAAGGGGGAGGAGATAAACATATCCAGATCTTTACATGTTCCCTAAACACGTGTGTAATGTGTAACCCCAAGACATGCATGCACTCACCTAACCCACAACATCCAGGGACCGTCTTTATTCTCTCCACAACCTATTTTCCAAATGATAGAAGATTTAAAGTTTCTAATTTTTTCTTTTTCCTTGATGAAGGATTTTCACTTCCTTAACCTCCTGGGGAGACAGGGTCACAGAAAAAGCAGCAGGGCACTGTAAATCTTCAAAACTAATAATTATTAAACACATAAGTCTGTTTAATACATAGAGCCTCCAAACACACTGACTGTATAATATGAGAGAGATCCACACATAGCAAAAGGGCCTTGCCATCTTTCCAGACACAAGGCTGGAACACTATTTCGGTGACAAAGCTTCATTTGCCAGAACAGTTACTGGACAGAAGCTTTGGGAACCCTTGGGCTTCCAGCTTTTTATTCCACATTCCCAGCACTGCAGCTGGAGTCCCTGGCAGGGAGCTGGAAGCAGAAGGTGGGAGCCAGACCTCCTGAGTTATTTCAATGACCACAACTCCCCCCGCCCCCCCAATGCCAAGTCTTTAGCAATTTTGAGCCCCTGCATGGGAAACAAGGGAACTGCCATGCCCAAGGAGACAGGAGAGACACTTGACTCAGGGCGCTACACCAGCTCTCTGCTGGAAGCTTGGATCAGATCTCTATGATAGGAACAAATGCGTATCTCTACAAGGCAGAGTTAGGTATTTTTGGATGGTTTTCTGTTCCTATCTTTATTTAGGTTCCTTTAAAGTTTCATCTCAACTCTGAATTCCCTGGGTACGTTAGTGCACACTTCTGGGACGATACATATTGCAGTGTTTTAAATTACTGACATATAATCTGAACTTCAGCTCCATTTTAGTACAGACCTGTCCTGTGATTATGATTCTGAATGTAGATTCATATTTTGCATTTGAAGACTGTATCTTACGATATACAATAAAGAGAAACGTCAAGCATGTGAGATTCTCTAAGCAGAACTGCACTTAGAAAGAAGAAAAGAAGAAAGCTACCCATGGGATTTTGATAAATGTTCAGGAAAAGAAAGTGTAGAAATGTGACAGTGAGGTCTAGGATATCAAAATTCAAATATATCTGTCAAGAAATTTGAGGAGAAGGCTGGACAAAACCACCTTCAGTGGTTTCCTCTAACTCAAAGTATTCTATGATTTATGAGAATATCTTCTGTTTTAGCCATTAAAGAACTTGGTTTTGTTTATTTATGTATTTCTCTGCCTATCAGTTCTGTCATCTCAGCAGATGAAAACCAATCAAATGTCCCATGTTGCTCTGAATGCCCCCACTGGTGAAACTGTAGATGGTGTGGCCCAGGCACTCGTCCTGTCTGTAATGGAAAATGCTGACTGCAACTGCTGCACTGTGAACGCGCACATCAAACACAGTGAGTGGCAGGTTGAGCAAATGAAACAATCATCTACATATTTTGTTGTAGGACATTTTTCTGAGAAAATATGAAAGTGAAATGTGGTGGACAGGTCTAAGAAGACTGAATTTAATCTTCTTCTGAAGTTTTTGTGGGTAACAAGAAAAAACGTGAAAAGAATTTTTTGATGGATCTCCTTCCATTTTGCAGGCTAATGGAATTTGCCAAAACAAAACTGCCAGCTGCTTTGTTTATAATAGTTTGCACTAGATTTCAATATATTAATTTCCTTCTAATAGGTGCCAACACTAAACCATACAGAAGATGGTCCTTGTCCAGTGTTCCATATGCAAACATCCCTTTACCCTAATGGTATTCAAAATTAGAAGTTACATTTTCCAGTATGGAAAGTTTGATTAATCAAATAATTCTTCAAATCAATAACTGCTGCCTTCTGAGTGGGTGTAATGAAATCTTGATTAGAATTGTGTAATCTGGAATCCTGAAAAATAAATAATGAATTTCCTGTGTAGGAAGGGCAAGATAAGATATTTGAGATTTTTTTTTAAAAAAAGCATTTCTAATGTCTATTTTAAGCAAACATTTCTTGGAAGTTGGAGAATGTTCAGTTCCTTCTTTCCAAACTTATCAGCTGGTTTCCGAGAAAACAAATCTTACACAATCTTGCTGTATGTTTAAGTACACATTTGTCCACGTCTCCCCATTAATAATTGTGTGATTTATTAATATTTATTACAATATCATACATGACATTTTGTTGAGCAGTTATAAGTCACTGGCCAATGTCAACTAAATTCGACAGATATAGGCATCTCAAAGATATTTAAATCTGGTTGTCTTAGGTTACAGTGTAAGATGTAACCAAAACTATTACCATCTTCATAAACTGTTAAAGCAGGTGGGACAGTGTTCTTTATCTGCTCCATCACTCATCCCTGACAACTCCTCCGGGGGCTGTCTCTGCTGATGGGCCATCAAGGTCTCACTGCATGACTCAAAAATACATCATCCCACTGTGAGATGCTCCGCCCAGGGGGAGGAACCAAGCATTCCTACCTGGATATAATCTGAGCCTTGGAACAGCATGAGCAGCACTTACCACTGGATTCCCAGAGGAGACGAGCTCCATGATCACCACTGGACCTCCAGAAAAGAACCAGACTTTACTACAGGATCATCACATCAACAGAATCACATTCATCACTCCGACAGGACCGCAGTCACCATTTAACTGGACTGCTACCACCACCCTGACCAACAGGGTGTCAGGTCACATCCTGAGCACATGGATCTTTGAATAGCAGCCTCCCCACACTGTTATTTATTTGTCACACAGTAAATTATTGTTATTACCTCCAACCCTGTCCCTTCCACGCATCCTGGCCAGTAAAACTTCCACTGCCATGTCACATACACATTAAATATCCATCCATGTGATCCACGCATGATCGATCTCCCCATCCCACATTACAGTCATGATTAACCTTCTCCCACTACGTCACATATTCAATACACCTCCTTTGCCTCCTTCACTCAGACAAAATGAATCTCCTTAGTATTGTCAATAAAAATTTTCTTTATATCCTGCATAACAACATGAGGCAACCTGACAGAGCACTCGGACAATAATTCAATCTTAGCTTCCCACTGACATTCATTAAACTGAATATAACTTCACTAGAGCTGCCATTGAATTATACCCTCATATCCTTGTGGGAATTGTGTATTATTCCCTGGGGAATAGCAGCAATGCAGTTAAAGATGAAATTATTTGTTTTAAAATCCCCAGGACTGTATCTGATAGCACATTATTTCTTCATCTTGTTACTCACTTTGCATATTAGTAATTAGCAGAGGTTACTTCCTCCATTCCCCCCACCTTTTTGCTTCATTTCATGTCTAATAACATTAATCCATGTGAGATAAGATGCTGGAAGATTTTAATACAGCTGAAATGACTGAGATCTTCACTAGAGGCAGGCAAACCCTAAGAAATTTGAATTCATTTAGGCAAACAACATACTCCTCACCACTCCCCCCTGTATTTTGGCATCTGACCCTTCTCCTTGAGAAAAAGCCTCCCCTGGCCCTACTGTGCAGTTGGATGGGGCAAAGCTCAGGTGGTCTCTGTGCAAACACTGTGGTTGCTGCTCCTACTGCTGCATCTCCAGTCCAAATTTCTCTTGTTTGCTTTTGAGGAGACTCTTAGGATTCACCTAACCCTAATGATAAGCACAAGATTCTTCCCAGTCCATGGTGGCTCCTTGTGATGGCTTTGGAAGCTATTCTGTGATGCTGCTGTGCTGGGGATGAGGAGAGTTTGCAATGTGCCACAGAGGTTGTACCAGTACACAGTGGAAAGAAAACCAAGAAATGCAGCTGCAGTTGTCTTTCTGTCTTATGCTGCTTCCTCTGATCTCCCCGGTCTCTGTGGAGTTTCCTTTAGCCAGCACATATGATCCCATTTTCTACATTGGTTCTATGTTGCCTTCAGCAAGATGGCCACTGGTCACAAAGCAACTGAGAGCCACTCTTGAATGTGAGAGCTGGCATGAGCTCTGATCACAGAACTGCCTCCCAGTCTCCACCACAGCAGACAGGCTAAAGAGCCCATCAGTTCCTCTGCCCGGCCATGAGCAGCAACTGCCAGGCTCTGCCTTTCGTTTCTTTTTCATGGGCTGTCTGTTCTTGTCATGTTTGGGGACAGAGCCTAAACATTCTCCCCCCACATCACTCTCCCACTCCTGCACAAGTTGCCTGCTGTTAAACCTTATGCTGCTGAAAACCACGTGTTTGATATTAATTACATGTCCGAGCCCCATGAAAGTCATTGAAATTTAATGAGATGCAGGGATGGAACCACTGAGCCAATGGCATTCATTAAGGGTTGCCATGGAGATCAGTTTGCCAGGCTTGACCCACATTAAGTGCCACTGGTCACCTCCCAAACAGACAAAAAACATGAAATAAAAAAAAAATTGCAACCAATTCCTAAGGGGTCTGAGCACTATGGAGCTCTGACGGTCTTTAGTCAGAGCAGCTGGGGCTCAGCCGAGTTCAGCACATGGCCCATGGCCCTGCCAGGGAATGGGGCTCTAACAGAAGTCAGGAGGTGCTCCTGTGTGGCATCTACAGAGAGGAGAAACAACCCCACCAACTCATTGACACAAAGAGGCCAGTGAGCTCTTTCCACTTCCCTTCCACCCCTTACAAGTGGTGCAGCTGAACAGAGCTATCACTTGAAATGCATTTTACACTGTTTCCAAAATGATGCTGTTCCTAGCAAATATCAGTATTGTGACTCTGAGTCTAAGGAGATGGGGTGAGAGAGTGAGAGATGGGAAAGGTGGGGGTGTGGGTGGAGAAAAGAGGTTTTAATTCAGCATGGAAATACTAAGATGGACAAATTTTAAAAGAGGAAGTTTTGATGAGAGCCAAGGATGGCCTGCACAGGGGTAGGGAAAAGGTGGTATTCCTTCCTGGCTTAGACAGAATCTCTGCACAGCCTTGGCCAAATTGCTTACTTTCCATGACCCCCATTCCCTCTCTGATTTTGAGCAAAATCAGGGTCACAACATGCCCTTCTTCCCTACCCTGGTCTAGTGAGATAGAAACCAAATCAAAGTCCTGCCCGTGTGCTTTTCTAGAGCCTAGTGAATGGGGAAGCATGACCTCTGACAGCTCTTTGTAGTCTCTCAGTATAAATAATAATATTAAAACAGAATTAATTAACCAGCTCACGAATCTGCCTACTTTCCAGCCCACCAGTAATCTGTAAGAATCAGACGAAGATGAAGCTGCAGGAGTGGCTGGGTGGCAGTGGGGGCCAAGGGGAAGGCAGAAGCCTGGCTGTGCAGTGATACACACACAGCTCTGACACCCAGGCAATGTCTTTATCTCTCAAGTAAACTAGGTCCCATTACAGAGCAGACCCTTACACAGAGCTTGTGGAAGGTAATACAGTACAGCAGCAGCAGAGCTGCCTCTGATTTCCAAAATATTTTAATATTTTCCTTTTCATCCTTAGTCCAAGTACATACCAGCAAACACATGCAACTATCACATCCCATGGTCTAGAAAGGAATCTACAAGAACATGATTGTTTAAGCCAGGTTTCAATGAAATAAAAAGTACCCTCACCACAAAGGCAAAAATATAAGTTACAATTTATAAGGCAACTAACCCGTAAACGCAAAGGCCATCCTTTGAAGCACAACTCAAAAAACAGAAAGAAATAGCAACAAACTTATCTAAGTACATCTGGTTCACCTAACCCATCTGCAGCTCTGGGAAAGAACCCCATTGCCAAAAATGGCTGAAACCTTATCCTCACAGCCTACGGGGGTTCAGATAATTATATCTGACATGAACGCTTGTAGCACATACAGAAAACTGGAGGGGGAAGAAAAGGTCAGCTGTATAAAGATGCAATCACTGTGGAAGGGGCCAAGATACAGAATGGTGAGCTGTTTAAACAGCCAAGATAAATAAGACACAATTAGGGTTACATTGGCTCACCCTTTTGAGATCCCACATGTGGGTGTATGAACCTTGGGAAAAAAGGGCCAAGTTATCAGGACTTGCTGCTTATTTAACTTGGCCCATTTCAAGGCTCAGCCTGTTCTAACTTCACCCCATTTTTTGCAGCAAACATCCCATTTCCAGTATTTTTGTACTTGTCAAGCGCTTTCTGATCACATCTCTCTTCTTCTTATTGTTTTCTTTAAAAAGAGAAAAGTGCTGAGAAAGGGATGTGAATCTGAACTCAGGGCCTCCTACACCAAAGTCAGCAAACCTTATCCCTTTGTGCCAGCCAGCCTGGGTCTTTGGTCAAAAATGAAAGCACAAGAATTTCCAGCATGTGTAATTACCAACCAGAGGGAGCCTGGTATAGCCCCACGAATGGAATAACATATTGAAACTAGTAAAGAAAAGTCAACTGAAAATATTTTGTAGAAGGGCCATAGAGTTGAAGCCCACTTCTGGAAGGATGAAGAATTTCATGGGAACATGATGTTGGCAATCAAAGACTGACTCCTGCAGAATTCCTCAGACTCAAGCTTTGGGATCAGCATTCCCCAGTCTCTGCAGAGGTTCAGAGACTAATCGAGTTGTTTTACATAGCTACAACACTGAAAGGGGCTTGTGTGCAGCAGTGAGGTTAATTCAGAACACTTGTTACAGGTCTGCCCTCCTCAACACTCGTTAGAAACTTAGAAAGTCTAGTTTTAAATTTATGTAGTTGTTACTAATCCGTGTATTTGAGATGTTTCCTGCTATCACAGTGTTACCAATATCACCTCCGAAACAGACAGGAGGCTGACCCCGTCGGCTGCTTTAGCCCCTACATGCAACTCCGCTGATGCATTTCTGCAAATATTCAAAGTGTTCTCATACCCATGTGAAAGAGTACCTGGTTACATGATGGTGGGAGGACCAGCAGGGTTCATTAATTTATACAGATAGCTGTGTCATGACAAAGCAGGTCCATCTCTTTCTCCAGCATCCACTGCCACCTGTTCCACTCTGTGGAAACTTGCTCCTTTATCAGGTTTGTGTCTCTGCACCTGATTTTAAGATGCTGCCTGGTGATTGAGTACTTTGCCCTGCCTATAAAAATGTGTTGGTTTAACACAGTGGGATTAAACACAATGGTGTTAAAGTGGTCTCTTCCGGGTGAAAGGCAAAATTCTCATTGCTTGTGCACCAATGCAATCCCGTGGGAGTCTGTGCTCGGTAAAGCACAGATAGTAAAGACAAGGCAAACTGGGAAAGGCTCCTGGAGTTCTTCAAATGACCGGCTGTCATATGCTCTGTGCCAAGCTCCAAGGGGCCTCAGCCTGGGACTACAGCTAGATACACACACCTGAGAGACTCCTCTGTACATGGCACATCTGTGCTCACCCAGTTCATCCCACAGACCAGCAAGACAAAAGTACCCATGAGTTTTTAATGGCAGTGCCAGGTTCAAGTGGTCCTCAATAAATCAGATATTGCCCATTTGCTGGGAGAAGAAAAGCAGAGATAAAGGAGCTGAAAAGGTCTGAGGCAGAGGGTAGTGTCGAGTGAGCCCTTCAGGGCCATCTGGCCCTAACAGCAGCACCAACCTCCCCCCACACACTCCCCTCCTCCTTCACTGGCAAAAAGGCCTGCTCCTTCCAGTTGTGGTGAGGGGGAAATACCATATGGGCTAGTGGTTGGGAGACTGGAGGGACAACCAATATAGCAGAGATGAAGGTGCAGGTAAAACCAAGTATGCTGGGGAAAATTTATAAATCCTCCCCACCTCCTTGCCTCCTCTGTCAGATATTTAGAAACCAACATCTCTACTCTGTATTACTGAACAGAAAATACTTACCCTATTGCCAGCTGACCCTGCCCCATGACAGACAGGCATTTTTTTTCTGTTATGCTCCCCTCTTCTGCACAGCACTCCCCAGAGTCACCAGCACAGGGATGCAGCTCAGACCAACCAGAACAGAAGTACCCAGAGGATGAACCCAGCCATGCAGCCCCTCTGCCCCTCTCCATTCATCACTGTCAAGCTGCAATAATTGAACATTTGCATCCCCAATTTCACACAGCCATCTCCCCATGTCCCTGCAAATTAGCAGTCCACCTATATTTACAGACACACATGTCTGCTGGATATCTGCTTGTGGTGAGAGCTGCAAAGATGGGAGAGCAGAATGAGTTTTCTATCCTGCTGGTGCATGACAAAAAGCTCCGGCTCTGAGGCTGGCCAGCAATACTGTGCTTCATTCCTTATGTTTTTCCATCTCATCTCACAGTATAACACATCCACATGGTGCTACTGCTGTTGTTTGGAGTTTCTTCTGTTTGTTTGCATCATTTACACTTTTATCTCCTTCCCCTGTGAGCCCTCATGGAAGTGTCTTCCTTTAGTATGCAGGCCTGGTTGGCCAGTTGCCATAGCAATCCACTGCAGTCCTCATAATATTGCAGGAAGCAAGATCAAAAAGGCAGGATTGTATTAAAGGGAAAAAAAAAAAGAGAGAGAGAGACAGAAAGAAGAAGAAGGTACCTTTCCCATTCTTCTTCTGCCCTACCACACACAGAGGCACTTTGCAAGAGCCCATCATTTTAGGACTGGAGTGAAAGATGAATACAGTTTCAACAGCCACACTGCCAAAAAGCCAGATACCCACAGGGAAGAAGCCATGTAGAAGGGTGGCAGCATGCTCAGCATGCACACAGCCTCCATTCCCTACAACACTTTATATACCACTTATTCTGTCTCTGCTAAATTCTGTACTATTTGCCTAGTGACACAACTCCTTGCTCTAATGACACCTAATGCCTGAACCTACAGTTTGCAAAGGCTGACATTGGCCCTCAGTGACTGGAGGCCAAGCTAAACAACATTTTCCCTTTATTTGACTACAGCAATCTCATTTGCTGTTTTTCCTGGATGTGTTTGAGATGCCTATTTGAATCCATCTATTCTGTTGTACAAATAACTACTAATCCAGACCTTTACACAGTGGCCTCCAAAGTGGTCCACAGATACAGCAGCCAAATCACTGCCATGAACACCTGTGTCCCAGACAAACAAGCCTGTGCTATGAAGGAGTTCAACACAGGAATGCAATAAAAAGACACCAAAACATCCGATTTGACAACAGTCCCAAAACAAAGATTAGTGTGCCTGCTGCAGTTGATGCTTATGTCAGCACAAAAGCTGTATCACTGCTGTTTAGTGTCTGTTCTAACATTTGCTCCTAACCATACATGTGCCATGGATTTGTGAGGTTATAGGTACCTAGATGAAAGGAGAATGCAGCCAGTGCTACCTGAAAAACAGTCCTGGACTCATCACCAAGACCAGGCTCTCAGCCCTGCCTCCCCTGAGCCCAAAGCCGCCACCCATGTCTTCCCTCACATTTCTTGTCCATTTTGAACATTTTGATTTACCTACAAAAATATGAAAAGGAGATTTTTTTTTAATTTCACATTTACAAATGGCTTTAGGAAGGAAGGAGATGAAGAATCCATCCCAGTGGAGAACACATGGCTAACGGGTAGATTTAATTTATATGAAGCACACTGCGCTCTCATAAGCTCTGCTTGGCATATAAAACTGGTGTCTTACATCTCCTTCCAGTGCCAGAAATATTCATTTCCCACATCATAAAGACCCATCCATGAATAATAATATTAATAATTAAGCACCTGACTCTAGGGCTATACTTTGAGCATCATAACACTCTAATCATTTGCTTATCCCATGATAATTACATTCCTCCATCCTATTTCTATGCTCTGCCTTATTGGTTAACCATTTATTTGCTAGGGTGTTTCTTGAGACCCCACCCAAGATTTCAGAGCCCAGCTGTCACCTGCCCAGCAAACTGATGAAGTATGTGCTCAGTATTAGCAGCAGTACTCCCAAAGACATGCTGCAGTCCAAGGCTCTGCTGACGACCATCATTGTCACCGGGCTCACAAAGAGGGGTGGCTCAGCAATACAGGGCAGTATGGATGTCCCAGCAACCTGTGCTGGCACAAAGCCACACTCATTTCATCTCCTCCTAAAAGGAGATGTAACCAAAGCAGTGGGAAGCGAGGAGGATGAATCTCTGCCACATAGAGCCAGGCAGCTAATTCCAGCTAAGCTTGCTCAGCACTAGTGAGGAACTGGAAGCAGTACAGCTGTGTTAGGATGGCATTCTGCCTGGACCAATTAGGTTTTCTGAGAAGCATGGTCTCTCCCGCACAGGCTCACCTGAAGCGGCCGTTAGGGGTTTTTTGGCTCAGTGCTGGTTTTTTCAAGCCCATTGCTGTATAAATTATGGTCCCAGTTCTGCTATCTTTCTCATGCCATGCATAAATTCTACTGCACTGATTTCAACTAAAAATACTGTTACATGCAACTCAAGACAAGAAAAGGCTTCCTGCCTGCTTTCACACACACACTCCTTTGCCATGGTACTCACCTTTCGTGTTTTCCTCACCAAAGCTGCAACTGCAGCACAAACATCCAAGATTCTTGACCATCTCCTTATCCATGACATTCCTGCAAACTCCAGCTACAAATTTGTCCCATGGAGACAGAAACCTCTGGACAGGCAAAGATTCCTCATTGCATGTAATTTCACAACATACAATGCATCATTTCTGAAGGAGCTTCAGAAAGAGCGAAGGTCCATTAAAAGCCAGTGAATAGAAGTCTGCAAGACCATCAATAAGAAAACAACAGCAGAGAAGCCAAAACAAAATGGGAAATAATAACTACTTCTTCAAGAGCTGAATATATCAAAAAGTTTAGGGTCAGCAAAGAGGGCTTATGAAAATAACATGAAAGCAGCAAGATCACAAAAAGAAATCTGTTAAGGCAAAAAGGCTGGTGTGTCACAAAAGATCTCTAATGCTGGAAAAACTATTTTTGTGATTGTTTCCAACTTCACAAAACAAATACAAAACCCACAAATGACTAAATGACTAAATTAAATTAGAGATTGGCACTATCGCTTGTTTCCTTTGTCTGCTAAATAAAGTACAAAAAAACCCCCGTTTCTTGCTGATATCTCAAAACCAGGGAGCAAGAACACATATTCCAAAGATTATGGGATTCTACATGCTTATTTGGTAGAACTTTATTTATCAAAGAGTTACTAGTTACATATGGATGAAGACAAGTCAGATCCTGCAAACTTCAGCTACATAATGATTGTCTTCTGCAAACTCTGTTGAAATCAAGAAGAGCCAAAAACACTGGATGCCAGTGTAGGATGATGCATTCAAAGAGACCGTGCTTTTGTCAGCAATGAAGCAAAGCAAGCAAGGGAAGAAAAGCTAATTTTTCAGGAAGTCATGAAAATAAGAGAGGCCAGTTGTTTAAAACCATGATATGTCAGACTCCAGCACCGGTACTATCAGAGCAACTTCTCATCGGATTTTGGGGCCTTGAGGTACTGATGTACACAGGAATGATTAACCCTGTTCATTGGTGTCACACAGAGCACATTAGGTTTTATGAAGGAAGCAAGTGCCTATACAGCTTGTGGTTCCCCACATCTCTAAAAGCAAGTCACACAATGTCAAACAGGAACATGACAGCTCCTGTCTGGAGTTTTGCCTGGGGCTCAGTCTGCACTGGAAAGCTGCTCATCTTTGTTATATCAAGATACCTACAAACCTCCCCAGCCAAGCAGACGTTTCCTTAAAGGCATTCCATGAAGATTTCCCTATTCCTTTAGGGAAAATGGGACAGTCACCTCTTGCAGTACTGCTCAAAGCACAGTGATACACAAAGGCATGTTCCCCTTCTTTTTTCCCCACCTTTGCAACACTGCTATGCCATCTCTCCCTTCTTTTCAGTCAAACAGCTGCCGGAGAAATGCCTGGCAGGACCTCACAGGGTTTCACACAAAAGCAAAGCACCACCCATCAGCTGCAGGAAGTCAGAACCCAGAGGTAGGAGCTGAGCAGCTGCTCATTGGAAGCTGCTGGTAGCAGAATCTTGCCTCCCTGCAGGGCAATCCTTGCTGGCTCTTCTTGAGCTCAGGCAGGATCCTCACTTCCCCCTGCCTGGTTTGGAATACAGCCTACTAATAACCAATATCACCATACCTGCCTTTGTGCTATGACTTCTTACCACTGCAACTGTACCAACTAAAAGTCATATTGCTTAACCACAATTAGTTAATTCATTAAAATTTCAAGCCCTTTAGGTCAAAACCATTTAAAAAAATCCCAACAAATAACCAGAAGCAGATACTTCCAATCATCGTTTTAAGAGTGTAACATAGTCTTATCTGATGGTTCATGCAAACACACTACATACTACAATAATTGCAATACTTCCTGGAATACCTTACTTACCTGGAATATTTGCCAACAACTTGCCACAACTATTGACTTTGAGTGGTTTTTGTTGAGTTTATTTTCTGCCCAGTGTGACTAATTTGTACACCATGTTCCTGGAGTTGATGCTTAGCTGGACACCTCTCTGAACCAAAATCAGTCTTCATAGTGGCTATCGACCAGTTCAATGTGAATACTTACTGTTGGGGGTTAGGGTTTTTCCTTTTGTTTCTTTCCCTCATAGAATTTTGTCCCATATATTGCCAGGAAAAAATAACTACCGATACTTAAGAAAATAGAAGATGTAGCTTGGGTGTCACAACATTCCATTGAAATGGCACTGGCCGGAGGCGGGTTGCAAGTGATAACGCGAGAGAAAAGGTGAGGGGGCTACCCCGGAGGTTTGGGGGGGCTACCCCGGAGGTTTGGGGCCGGGGTTTTGGTCAGTTCGGTTTGTGGGCTCGGGGGCAGGAAGGAGCTGTTTGCCATTTTCCCTGCTGCCTGACCGCCCGCAGCTCAGAACCAGCGCGTGTGGTGCCGAAACATTGGGACCGGCTCCTGCTGGACCCTCTGCACGTTGCCGCAGCCACTCCTGTGTTGGACTCCGAGATCCCGGTCTGCTGCGCTTTTCCTGCACTGCAAGTCTGCTTAATTCTGGTTTTTTGTTTCCCGGCTCTTTGAGGGGGGCAAATGGGGGCGGCCTGGAGCTGACATGTGTGGTGTCCCCGTATGGGCCACCTCTGCACGCTAGCCCGGCAATCGCCACCAGCTGCCGCCTGTGACTTCCCAGCTCGGCCAAGCCACCATCACCGCGTGATCCCCGAGCTCGCATCGAGCACCCCCTGCAACCGCGGGGGAATCACCGCACCCGCCCTGCCGGGCTGGGAGCCACCAGCGCCCCTGCCAGCTGTGACCATAACTACATCAAAGGGGAAAGTGCTAAAGGAGCAAAAAGAGACTGTTTATTGGGTTTTTCTGGTTTTTTGTTTGTTGTGAAAGGAGTTGATCAATAGTTAACTCGTGTAAGCATGAGTTAACTATTAAGAGTCAGCAAATATTAATCACAAGCCCAAGAAGCAGGATGCGCCTCAGCCTTGCTAAGAGAAACAGAATGCATCTTGTTAAGAGGAACAGAACCTGATGAAAGTGACACAAAAACTGCTGAAGCAGCCAACGAAGGACTGCACATACCCCAGAAAGAAAGGTGGAAAGTGTAGGGTAAAGAAGACCCCTGAGGTAGACTCGGAGCCTTCCTCAGTGCGACCACCAGAGTACACTGTGCTTGCACACCACGTATGCTAATGACATTAATGACTTCCGAGAAGTCATTTGTATAACCACTCCTATTCTAAGGAATGTAATGAATATGCATGAACTGTAACCATATATTGTACTGTGTAAAGTGCTAGATGTGCGTGTTAGGAGGAGATATCCCTCACGTGCCTGGCGCCGAATAAAGCAAATAACCACCTCACGGAGTCAGTCTCTGAGGTGACTCAGCTCAGCTTTGGAGCGAATCAGTTGTTGCTGACATTATTGTTGTTTGTTTGCCTTGTTATACACATACATCCTAGTGAAGAACTGTTACTCCTTTTCCCATATCTTTGCCTGAAAGCCCCTTAATTTCAAAGTTACAATACATCGGAGGAAGGAGGTCATATTCTCCATTCCAAGGGAGGTTCCTGCCTTCCTTGGCAGACACCTGTCTTTCAAACCAAGACCTTTACATATGTCCATAACTCATGGAAGCATCTACAAGAGTCTCCTTTTCCCAGCATCTCTATGAACTAAACTATGTGGGTCAGAGTAACCAAGGAAAGCCAGCAGCAGAAGTCAGAGATATCATGGGGGTGATATTGTGGTAATTCATACTAGATTATGTAATGAAACTGGGTCAGGGTAGTGAAAACCATCAACTATCCCAACAGTGGCTTTTGTCAGCAGCCATTCAAGCTCTATCTGGCACAGGATAGTGCCCCACCAGTTATCTTTGGCTTCTTGTCTCATTCAAGCTCTGCACTAAAACTATGTTTTACATCATTTAAACACAAAACAACATATATACACCTTGCATAATTGATAAGCAGGTCTTCCCCACTGTATTCTGGAGAAGGCAACCCTGAACATAACCACAAGACCGGCACCTGAGAGCTATGAGGACCTGAGGTTAAAACCTAACTGTTGCTTTATACTTTTAATTGTCCTGCCATTTTCATTCATTGCAACAGTCTGCTGTCTCATGTATGCAGGACTGCAAGAGCTTCAGGGCAGAGGCCATAATCAGTTTTTGTATGTTTATACAGTGCCTACAACAACAATACAGTAACAACCGGAAATCTAATAATTAAGGTATTATAGTAACAATGACAGAGCTGAGCAGCAGCGATTCTGGCTGTGTCAAAGCTGCATAAATCCATTTAACACTCACACAGATATTCTAAGCTCCCTGGCCTATTACAGAGCCTAGGTCTTGAAAGCAGAAAATTGGGAGATAAACTAATGAAGGTTAGCAGTCCTAGTACACAGCTGCTAGTCAGGGTAATACAGTGGGTCAGTCAAGGAAGCAAATGAATCTGCTTCAAAATCCCTACTCTGAATGCTGTGGGTTAAATTCCTGTAGCCTAGAGAGTGTAGAATTGAGTATGAGAGAGATGAACGGGATTTTCTTTTCATGAATGGAGGATCTGGTAACAGAAATTCCTCAGACCTGCAAGCTAAGTCAGCCTTGGTACCCTCATCACTGCCATTGAACGACTTTCCTCTCTATGATGTTAAAGCCTCAACACATCCTTGGAAGGCTCTTTCTATTCCATTAAAATCAATAGTACAGGGTACCACATAACTGTCTTCCAGAACCAGAATGTAAACACAATTAGTTTTCAGACAAAACGTCAGTGAGGCAAACTCAGCCACATGGTCATCTCTGACTCTGACTGGTGCTTCAACACCATTAATAAAAGATCCTTCAGTCTGAGGTATCACAAGACTGTGACCCCATCACTCTCAGTGGGACTCAGGCCAGAGAAGACAGACCCTATAATCTATCTGCTGATAATTTTTAAGCAGAGCACAGCCCAGATTTATAGATAATGCAGAGATGAGAAGAGAGTAAAAACTTTTGTTGCTTCTACTAGCTAGTATTGTCAATAAAAGTAGTAAAATGCTGTCTGTTATGCCAGAATTTCTATGAACATTCATGTCTGCTTTTTAAACAACTGCTCGGAAGTGATCGTACTCTCAGTTAATAACAGGCACAACACCTGTTTCAGGTGGGTGAAACAGAAGGCGACAAGAGGGAATAAAATAAGAACATTTTGCATTCTAAGCAGTTACCACATTTCTCTACATCTCAAGAGTTAAGGCACCCTTTCTGCAGTGCTCCTCTGTGGGACCTGTTCATCATTTGTATGACAACAGCTATACGGACTCACACTCAGATATGGTGTTTTAAAACAAACCAGATAGGGCATCAAACACTGCTCCCATTTGCACCTGACCTAAAAACTCCGAAGACTAAAGCCCTACCAACCCCATTAGATGTCACACTATCCTGTTACTGTCTTTGACTCTGAAATACTAAAATTTCACCAGACAGGTAGGGAACAAGGCATACAGTTGAGGAGGTAAGGCAGTAGAACAGATGAAATGTGTCTGGGAAAGAGCTCAAGCCTCTTGTGTTCTAGCTCAGGGTTTTGCCAAGACACCGCACAAGGTTAAGATCATACTGTGCTTGCCTGCACTTTTTTTTCCAACCAGTCCAGCCCGTGTTTTGGCATTGAGTGCCTCTAGCAAATGGAAAAGGAGGCAAGTCCTCTCCTGTATGAAGCACCAGGGAACATTAAGTATCAATTATCAGGTTTGTGAACGTTGTTTTGATAGCTGGTCACCTATGGGAGGACCAAGTTCCCAAGAAGAATTAGCAGCTTATACAATCCTGAAATTCAATGACCAAAAGATCACAAGGCTCAAAGAAAGACCCTCTCCTGAAGGGGTCAGATACAGGGCCCGTTAGCCATCCAATTAAATTCTGGCACATTCATTATTGATGGAATCATTAGTAAGTCAGTGGCTGTTGGCCACCCTGGCCTACCACAGTGCATACGGGCCCAAAGCAGGATGTAGCCACAGGACGGATGCAGCCACAGCCACAAAACCATGTGCAGAAGTGCTCCTGGGCAGGTGACAAGATCCCAGACACAGGTTTAGCAGGGCCTTTGCTTGTTCCTCTGTGAGCCCCAGCTGCCCACAGAGTCACCCACACTTCCAGTGCATGCCAAGAGACACACTCATTCCTGGCTCCTTCCACTCAAGGGGGCAAAGCACTTAGCAAAGCTGCAGGACAACAGGGCAGAGGTTCTTCCCCTTGCAAGGATAAATCTGTATGTTCCACACCCTTACCATGAGCCTTCCTGCAACATTTGCTCTGCAAGAGAACTGCAAGGTCAAGTGGAAGGTGTGAGAAGAAAATTGCCATTCCTCCTTGGATGCACAAGCATGAAAATCCTGCAGACATCCAAGGTGGCTGTAGGTGAAGCTGGCTTACCCCTGCCACTCCGAGCTGCTTTAGCAGCTGCAAATTTAACAGGAATAGTATTAAAATAACCTCATTTATTTATAAAAGCAGGCAGGCTGAGTGACATTTCTATTACAGAGCACACACCACCAGGAGATTCTCTGACGCTGCAGCAAACCAATGTAATCTGCATTATGATGCACTAGTCTCTCTGCAGCACACACAAGCCAGCTGTGCTCTCCCGGTATAACAGCAGGTCTGGTTCTCCTCACCCCAGAGCTGGGGGAAGATTTGTTATAGGCTTTGGTGGTAGTAAGATCAAGTACTAAGTCCATGAGTAACCACTAATGTTGCTTGCATTCACTGTAGCCTATTCATCTTTTATAATCAGTGCTATATATCTTGTCCATCATTCTGTCTCTGCAATCTGCAGCATGCTCATAGCTCAGTCAGAAATCAGGGCATTTTCTTTCAGTTGTTGGTTAAAACTGCATTATAACATCATTTCCATTTTACACTGTATGGCTGAGATGTTCAGACATTTAAACATGGGATAACTAAAGTGAATGAAAGGCTCATGTTAGTTATTTGGACTCTTTCAAAAATCTTAGCAATGTATTAGAATCTCTTTTATAGATTCCTCTCCTGCCCACTACAAAGACTGCTGCTGTAGAGTATCGTGTATTAACAAACATAACAAAACAATGAGGTCGGATGCCCTTAATTACACTAGTTTAAAGCCAGAGTTATTTTGATAAAATCAATTGGATTGATATTTACAATGGTATACTGGGGAGCAGAATTTGACCCTTAATCTCTCTCACATGGGTTTGTGCCCTGCAGCAAACTGCAGGTCCTAGTAATCTGTTTAGATGCCATCAATGTGATCTGTAGCAACAGCTCTGCATCTAACAAATTAGTATAATGATCTAACACTGAGCAGTAACAACAATTAATGCTTACAGCCAAGACTGCACTGTCCTCTATAGCAATATAACATGCGCAGAACCTTTGCAGTATATTGCACAAACCAGCTGCACACCTCAACAGAAGCATTAAAGGCAAGATCCTGTCCCTGCAATACCACCAGCTTTAATCTGTCTCTCAGCATTCACTGGGCCTGATTCTGCCTGTCTCATCTAAGGTACGGGCATGATGATATGCTCACTTCTCTCTAGTTGGACAGTCAGGGTTGTTCTGGAACACACTGGTACCCATGGCTGCAGAATTATGCACATGAATGGGTATTGTGAAAAGCATTCGTCTACCTTTTGTGCCTCTTTCTAGTAATGTCATTTACTAAACTTTCTGAAGTATTCCTTGAATGTACATACGCTTTACCTGTACCAAAACTTCTTTTTATAATTACTATAGATTTTGAAAGATAACACTTTCTTGCCTTTTTCTAAAAAACAAATTATCAAAAATCCAGTCTTTTTACTGTGACTCAAGAGAGAAAAAATTGTAAATCAAAGCCATAAAGAAAAAAGTACATTCTAATAAAGACATTAAGCTTTACTCTAGACGCCTATGGCTTCTGACTGTGCCCGTACCAGTACAAAGATGGCAGCAGCACGTGTTCAATCAGAACATACTTTAAAGCTGTTCTGTGCCACAGTAAAAAGGAATACATGGTGTAAATCATAATACCAATGACTGACGCTAAAATTGCCTCAGATGTCTCACAACTGGATATAGCACAGCTTTTACATATTAATTTGGCTAAAGAAGCCCTGCTTTTCTAGAATTCAAACTGCAAGCAAGATGCAGGGGGATGACTTTTATGCAGGTAGGTGGGTTCTTTTTTCATCCTGGACCTCTGCTGAGTTAAAGGTTTATAACCACAGCAAGCTTGCCACTATCACTATTCAAAAATGATGCAATCTTAAAATAGCAGAAAGGCAGATCTCAAAGAAAATAGCACTGTCTTCTTTCCTGCAGTCAGCTGTGTATATGCCATTCTCATGTTACACAGATGGACTGAACAACACTCGTACAGCCTTGTTATTTATCTACAGATACAAATGCTGTACCTAAATATTGTTACTACTTGGCTGCAGTGCCTCCACTGTAACTATTGCCTTTTCAGCCCATACTCATCAAAAATTACTTCCTAAATGAGAATATATTAATTTCGCTTGAATGCAAGAGGCTTGTGCTTTGAAAGAAATCCCTCTCTAAGAGATTTAGGTACTAGGAAAGGCTGCTCTGGGTCAGTGCAGATCTGTTTCACTAACTCTTCGAGAAGAAAAGCTTCCAGATACTCAAGTATTTATCACAAAACATGAAAAATGAACATCAACATTCAAACAAGTTCAGAAAAACAATTTCCTCTCTAAGTACTCTCAGCTTTCCTTCCCACTCCATTCCTACCAGGTGGGAGGGCCACAGCCAGTGCAGCACAGCTCCACCCGTGTGAACAGCAGTGCCTTTGCTACACTCCTGAATGACTGAAATTCTGTTCAACAGCTCAGGATTTCCTTCACTCTGGGATTTCAGTGCTTCATAAACTGGATTTTTTTTTTTTTTTGCTTGTTTTCCTTTTTGTTAAACAATCCCTTGCAAAGATGTAAATGTGTGGAACTTCACAGTGGGCAAATTACAGACCAGTCTGCTCAGAGGGAAATCTCCTTCCTACTCGGCACAAGTCAGAGGCTTATGCCTTGACATACAGGGTTCTTGTAGCTTTATCATTCTATTTCACTTCATCCTTTTTTATCCAGTTGTTGATGTTCTCAGCATTTACATACAATGAGCAGGTCTTAAGATCATAAATGCAGCTTCAACTTTCAAGTGATTTCCACAGGGAGTTTGATGCCCACCTTGTTTTTTCTGCCATAGAAAATTCTCCTCTTTACTTCTTTGGATCCTGCTGAACTCTTTGTCAAATGCTATATTTTGTCAAGATGTTCTGCAGCATGTGACTCTAGAACATTTTCTTTAAAATCTTCTTCTGTTTTAAAAATGTTACCTATTAAAAACAACATTTATAATCCACTATCTCCTTCCCCTTCTACTGTAAAATGCAGAGAGGGGCGTTCCTTAGCATCATCATACTAGTCTTCATTTCACATGCTTTTGGAATTTTTTTTTAAAACCTCTGGAACTGAAATAATTCTCCATTATTGTCCCCCTCTCCAACTTAAATAATCTTTTTGCTGTGTAAGCTGCCTCATGTTTCTAAGAATAATCACTTCTCCCTGAACACTTTTTATATTTATAATGCTCTTGTGAACACAGAATGCCTGAGAACAGACCCAGTACCTCACGTGAAGGCTGGAGAAGAAATGTCCAGATCCTAACCAGGAGCAGCTCTGGCTGCTGAGACTGCCGACAGTCTAAATCAACAGTTATCAACCTTTTCCAGGTCGCAGATGCAAAAACTTTCCCATTGGCTGCCCTAGGGTTTTTATAGCAAATCGAAGCACACTGTCAACAAGCTCACTTTTTTTTGGAACTTTCAGAAGAACCTCTGAGAGCCTCCAGACCACAGATTATAAATCATTAAAAAGGGGTGCAAATTTCTCATTCAGCTCCACAGGGGGTTAACAGTACAGTGCAGCAACAGCAACGAAGGTGTCAGCACTCCCAAGCAGCCTGACAAAATGATGACCAACAGAGACATTATAATTTTGCTGTTGTGCAAGGATTTGGAGAACACAGCCAGTATCAACATCTGTATTTTTCAGCCCAACCTCTGACGATGTCCTAATTCAAAGCAAGAAGTTTAGTGAAATTCTAGTTTCTCTTCCTATGTCCCTGATTAGCATTAATATATGTAAATTTTTATGCAAATACATGGCATTGAAAGGTAAAAACTCTGCTCTATATAATAATTACATCCACTTTTAAAAAAGGTTTTTAAAGGCCTATAATTATGAGATAAAAGAGAGAGCATGTAACTATTATACTTAAATGTCCTACATAAGTTAAAATGGGTATTGCAGCTAAGATGAGATTCATCTTCTAAAATTCTGATTCAGCAAGACACTTAAGCATGTAAGTAATTTTAAACATATAAATAAAACTGTTTGAGAAATACTGGTTCCTTTTCTAAAGAAAATTTTGGGGAGATTTTAATTTCCATTAAAATACTTTATTTCACTAATTATAAATCAGATGTTTAAACAAAGTATTTTCAAAATGATAAAATTTCTTTCTGCCCAAATTTTTTTTAATTTTTGCCTTCAAAGGGGAAGAGAGAGATCAGAAAGTTTCAGGAATTAAAAATTCAGCACAAAATTCAATTTTTTCCATTTTTCCCTGCAAGCTTTGCAGTAGACGTGAAGCTTAACTATGCTTAAATGCTCTACTGAAACAAAGGCTGGATGGGTTTCCTCAGATCGGCGTGTTAGGGCTGGTCCCTTCGGTCTCTGCTCTGACAGTATGGGTTGGCTTCCAGTCTGCAGCACAGCATCCCCAAGGCACTTGGGAATTGCCAGGAGCTGCAGCCCAGCCCCTGCGCGGGGTCCCAGCTGCTGTTCCCCTCCAATTCATTTGTGCCTGACCTAACCCGTGCTGCAGCGTGGGGCTCACTCCTTTCACCAGGGTGTGCTGGGAGCCAATGCCCCACGCTTGATCTCACACCGATAACGGGGACAGACATGGCGAGCACACCAGGCCCCAGCCCAGCTGCAGATAACTTGTATTTGCCTAAAAGGATGGGTAGATCCATGGACAAATAATCAAGTAATATCTTAACAAGAAGAAAATGACGACGAGATAGACGTGCTTAAGGAAATGGAGAGTGTGACCAGCCTTGCTCCCATCAGCTCAGATAAGCCTCTGTCTTTATTGGGGCACCACAGCTGGGGCACCACAGCTGGGGCACCAGGCAGACACAGAGCCACCAGGCTGCAGAGGCTTCAGTCAGCTCGCTCATCTTCCCTCCTGGATTAACACCTACCAGGCTGCTCAGTTTTGCTTTAAACTTCAACAGAGGATTAAGCAATCCCCTCCTCAAGAAGCAGCTAAGGAAGGAATATGAAAAACTTACACAAAATGAACCCAGGCCAGTGACAACCTGAGGATGGGGGGAGGGAGAAGGCTTTATTCATTTTCATGACAATAGCCATAGAGAAAAGAAATGCTCTCTTGCCTCTCCCCAGGGACGTGAATTGAATTCCCAGGGCTGCCAATCAGATCAAGAATTTAACACCATTTATTCTGTGGGGAGCCTGTCTGGAGCCAGTTTGTCAGCATCTGGATGATGCCCTGAGCCTGCACAAGCAGAGCAGCCAGAATCATGGATATGCCTGACTTGCCATGCAGTGGGAGATTCTGGACACATGCACAGAGAAACAGTTTCTCTCTCATTTAAGGCAACATAAAACTGGAGAGTCGGGGAAGCCTGTATTATTTAATTAAAACTCAAATGGTAGAACACAAGTTTCAGACCAGAAATCATTAGTATTGCTGTAGATGACACTCCCACAAACCAGGATCTTGGCTCAGGCTCAATAACTCACAACTGCTTGAAGTGGCTCCCATTTGGAATAGTGGTTTTGTACCAATGCGGGCAGGAAAAGAGACCCAGCATGTTAAGAGGCTGACTTTTCTTCTGGGACAGTTTGCAAAGAGTTAAACTACAGCTTATGTGACTTTTAGCCACTGCTTGCAAAATTAATTCATGTTTCAGGCTGTAGAGAACCATGAACCACTCAGAGTGCCATGGGGATGATAAGCTCTTAGGTCAATTACTGCACAGATGTGCCCCAGTTCGGCTGCCTCTCATTTTAGTAATAATGCTACATATACATTTCTATATATTTAGCCTATACAGATTTGTTGCAGAGAAAGCTGTAATCTACAACCTAAATATTTCCAAGTTTGTATATTTATTATACAAAGTTTGCATGGCTGTTTCTACAGAAACAAACAAGACCATATGGGTATTTCTATCACTAGCAGTTCATTCTTTCCCTCATTGCAGTTTCATTTCTTCCACTGTGGTTAAATGTTCAACAAGAAAAAAATAACAGTGCAAAGAATGTCAAGTCCCCTTTTGTTCTTTCCTGGAGCATTTCTAGCTGTGGCATTTTCAGGTGTTGCTTAAAGCATGGCATAGCCAATGCAAGACCGCATATTCTACCGAAAATCCTGGAAAGACTTCCTGCCAGTAAGAGACTGTTCTGAATTTCCCCTGAAACTGAAGAGCTGAGGGAAAGGATCTCCCACTGCAAACATGAAACCTAGTCTTAGACTGAAAAACACTCCAACAGAATTTCAGGAGACAATTTGTTATCAAGAACTGGCAACTACAGCACACAGTGAGTGACACAGAGGTATCATGTGCAAAAGTACCATTGGCACTGCCTCATCTTTCCAGTGCATCATCACTAAATCAGATTATAAAAGCCTTCATATTCCATCTGCTGCAGGAAAATTTTCAGCTACTACCAAGGACTCCAATGAGTAGTACTAGAGATGGGTATGGATGACATAACTTATGTTGCTTATTTGTCTATATTAAGCTCAGATTATTTTGATAACATTTATAAATGTGTGCATACCATCCATTGGAAAATTCTCATCTTTCTTTTTTAAGAAAAGAATGTTTCTGTATAGAAATTAAGAGTTGGAGGGACAATGTTTCATTGAAAGCACCATGGAAAAGGTTATGCAAATAACTGCTAGAAAGGCAGGCTGTATTTTGCTGCAACTTACAGACGGATCCAAACTGAGAACTCTGTATTATTGTTATTTACCCATTTAAGGTCCTATATTCACTTCAGTTTCCATAGAAACCTGTTGTCCAAAATCTGCAGCACTTATAGCCTTTTAGTGTCATGGGTTCTTTCTTTACAGCTCTAATTACACCATCATCCACAAGGGGAAATGGCTGGGATGCTTTTCCCACCACAGAACCATTCAGGAAGTGCTTCTCTGTAGACAGAGGGAATATAAAACCTAATCATAAACCTTCAGACATCATCCTTTTTGGACAATTCCCCTATGTCACAGCTGTATGTTTTATTGTTTGGGTTTTGAACATGGGCCATGGTAGAAATAAGAATGGAATTTGCAGAGAAAGGGAAAAAAAAAGATTTGGGCTTTTGCCTTTTCTCTCTCTTTTCTGGTCTATGGTAAAGAACAATTATATACAACTGAAGAAAATGGAAAAAATACTTGTAAATTAACTACACTGGTGTCACATGGATATTAAATACATAAGGTTGAATAAAGCTGTCAAGGCATATGGTCCAGAAAGACCTCCCACTGCCAAAGGAATGAAGCTCGTGCCCTTTTATTAATTTACTTCAGCTCTCAGGTCTGCATACAATTTTCTTCTCAGCATATGAGGGGTTAAGGTTCCCACCTATGCATTCCAGATAGACTCAATAAGACCTTTTCACTGTGCTAATATAAAACACACAGAGACCTTTGTCTTCCTGCATGCTGGTAAAATGCCCGTTGTGCTATGCAGATTATTATTGTTATTATTAGTTCTGGCACTGTCACTTCTAGCTATGGTGCTTCAAAGCAATGATATTAAAAACATAAAGGCAGGCAGCCCTTTGGAAATAGGGAATTGCAACAGCAAAGCAAAGAACTTTTTATAGCACCCCTTATTGAAACATCTGGAGGAAGTATCATCTAATGGTTAGTGAAGACAGCTAAAGAGCCAGGACTTCTATGTTCTGTTTGTAAGTCTGTCACTGTCACTGATTTCCCATAATCTTGGGCAGGTACCTTAAAAGTTATATAAAAGTGGAACCTACCCAACCTTCCTTCTTTATGAGAGGTAAAGAAGTAATCTAAGATTTTCTGAAACTTTCCTTTATTAGCAATAACAAAAGATGTGTCTACATGCAGATAGTTTTCTGCTATCACTGCAGCAGTACAAAGGTGTTCAAGGACACAGCCAGCCATCATCATCCAGAACCAGCACTTACCTCCCACAGCTGCTCACTTACTCCTCCCATCTCTTCTGCCCTGATTGAGGCTGTGTTTCCACCAGTTTGCAAAAGGAACACTTCTTGTGAGCACTCCATAATTTTCTCCAAAGCCAACAATTTTGCTGTGGCCAACAACTGAAACTGCTTAAACAGACACTCAGCTTAGCCTGGGGCTCTTCCGGTGACCAGTGTAGAGAGTAACATCAGTTAGTGAGGTAACATCCTTTACTAGCACAGCTAAGTTTGGCAGACAATGTTTTCTTCCAATCTAACTGTGATGCATTTTCTTTAGTGGAAGAGAATAATGTTAATCTGAGTGACTCCCTGCAAAGTGCTGACTCAGTAATAGTATCTCCAGCACAGAGGTTACTGTGCAGATATAGAACTTCTACCATGGTCTTTCCAACAAGGTCTTTTGACATTATTTACTCTGCATAAAGCGTGTTTGAGAAAAAATAAAATGTGAGGCCCATAAAACAAGAGTCTTTCTAAAGGACATCTTATCTAGTAGCAGTTTGGAGTACTCTACCAAGCAGCTCCACACAGGCCAAAGGACATTGTTAGCAGTAGCTGGAGTACTGAAGCCCTGCTGTTTTCTTTTTTTTTTTTTTTTTTTTTAAATTTAGGAGGTGCTCTGTGCTCAGAGTGTGCCTGCTTCAGGTGAGAAGCAGGAGAGAAAAGTGAGAAGACAAGAGAAAAGATTATCTGTGGTGTTCCTGACATCAAAAACAGTAGAATCATGTATGGGGCAATTGCAGTTCTGTTTACGGGCTCCATAAAAATCAGAAAAATACTTAGATTTCCAAATATACTTCACCTGGCATCTCAAAGAAAATTATTTAAAAATAGAAGTTGTTGAGACAAAGGTAATCCTAAGGTGGCAGGTAGAGAGGATACAAAATACAACCCTGTTTTTTTGCTATATTCACAACACAGTGTGGTCCTCACTTAGAGTTTATCACCACACAGACCTCAAGCCAGAATAGCAGAAACATAAAAATCATTACATCCTGGCCATACACACAGTGCTCTGAGCAAGTGTAGCAAAAGAAACACCACGAATATTTATTTGGCTCTTTTTGTCACTGCTGTGCTCTTGCCGTAATTTCTGTGAATAATGAAGCTTCATGCTTTCCATTATTGTCTGCATCAGCAAAAAGCAACTTGCCTAAGATTTTTACAAAAACAGAACAACAAAACTAATTCCAGCAAAATCTTCACCACAACTATTTTCAATGTTAGGGAATGTAAAACATTAGTCATTTAACCACAGTGACCGCAGTTACCAAGTGCAGGCAGCTGTTTAAAAGGCAACCTATGATGAAACAAAAAACTCATTCCCTACCCTTCAAAATGGTACAGAAATCAAACTTTTGAAAAACAAGCAAATTCAATAAATTTACATGGAGTAGAGCTACATTTGTCAGGTGAATTACCTTTTTGTTTGGTATCCTGCATCCTAACACTCCCCAGAAGCAAGCAGCTGTGATGTTTTACCAATATTTCCTGAACTAAAGGGGCTTCTAAGCCAACCCAGAGGTCATGCTGACCCCACTAGCTAAGGCTTTTAATCCTCACGAGTTGTGTGCAGTCTGATACAGCTTTGCCCTCATCAAACTTTTACCTGTTCCAAGTGTTTGCAGATATTTTCCAGCTGTGTCAGAGGCTACCATTATGACTTTGTTGTTAATGACACTTGAATGGTTTCCTTTAAAAATAGTTCAGGCTCACTTACGCTCCAGCTCTAGGGGTGCGGCAGAAGGCAGGCTCAGTGTTCCCGGCCTGCTCTGCCAGATGTTGCCATGCAAAACAAGAGCAGCTCTCACATAGGATGAGCAGGATATGGGAACCAAATCACTGCTTAGGCACTGGCAGCCTGTGCAAAGATATTTCCAAGCTACACTTGGGGAGAAAAAGAGGCCACCAAATCACTTGTTTCCAAGCAGCTTCTGCTTCAACATTGAAACAGCCCGTGCTGTGGGGTATATGGAGGGTAAGTTGTACAGGGACATAACACTGGCTGGAAACTACTCAGGAACAAAAGAAGAAGACATGTCTGTTTTCTGTTGGGAAAAGCAAGAATGTGGTAGTAACTTTTCATGCAGGAGAGGTGATACATAAACCAGGTACTAGAGGTACAGGCAATAGCTCATCCTATAGGGAACGAAAGAGTGTGGTGGAACCCCTTGTTTCTTGTTGATGGAGTGACCATTAACAACACTCTTCTTCTTGGGGTCAATAAGCTCCATTTTTACCCATGTTGGGTGGGGACATTAATCCCAGAATTAACACAAGCATGGGAGAGTCCTCTCTGCTCCCTTGGTCAACACATCAGACTAAGGCTAAGCTCTGCACCATACTGTACATCTTAGTACTGCATACATTGCCTGTGTCCATGAAGACTCAGTCTTCTTTTCATTTAGTCCCATTTCCTGACGTGACACACTGTGGAGAACGGAACCATGGGCAGGTGTTAGGGTATACAGGAGGGGCTGTGCTGTGTATTAGGAGTGTGTGTGAAAACACCTAAGCTCACAAGAGAAACTCAGAAGCTCCAAGATGAAGTTTTTCCTTCAGTATTCTAGTTAATTATGGCTTACCTAATTTCTCCCCGCAGAAATCCCCTCTGTCCTTTCCACTTCTGTGCTATTAAGTGTATCATGCTCAGCATTGACAGGTGACAAATGAAGTGTAAGTTGGTTCACCACACTGACCCTTCTTGGCAGGGTTTACCCAGCTGGGCCTGACCATTTCTTGCAGGCTAAGCAAATTTCTCTTCTCTGAAATTCTGCTTACAAGGTGCTGCTTCATGGCAAAGAACCAGAGTAGAAGCTACGCACTTCCCACTCTGGGGTTCGGAGGAGTCCTCTCCTAGCATCTCAGTTAAAATCATCAAGAAGCAGATACAGCAGAATGTGAAGAATATTCTTTTGATAAATGAATTATGATGATAATATTTTTTTCCAGGAGAAAGGGCCCAAGGGGAAAATGGACAATTGCTGCAATGCCATCCATCCCTCCATGCAAAGGTAGTGTGCCTCTCATTAAAATACTGAATTTTCTAAACAGCTGTCAGCAAGCACAAGTTTTCCAAATGAACTGATCAGCAATAACCTGCTTTCATGACAACTTGCAAAGAAGGGAGCAGGAGGGGTGATTTGTGCCCAGTACAAAAATAAACCACAAAGACATCCCATGCAGCAGACGCACAAAGCTGAGCTCTGCACATCAGAATGCTCCCCAGAGAAGGAGTCAAAGAATCAAAGCAAAGAAGCAGTGATACAAATAGCCTGACTTTTTCAAACACATCAAAGGCCAGAAAACAAGTCCCTCTCAACCCCAGGGACCAAGACAGAAAAGATCTAATAAAGAATTCAAATGCCATAATCACATAATCCAACAAGCTACAGTTAAACCAAAACATCTCTTTAGCAAACAACTGTAAGCAGGACAGGAAAGGCTCCAACGTGCTAGGCATGGATGGCTCCCTTCACTCCTCCCTGTTAACACATCACCTCCTGTCAGCGAGACACATCTGAAAAGTTCATTCTTGATTTCAAATTCCCACATAGAAAAATAGGAAAAGGGAAAAGAGCATCCCAACAAAAACAGCCAGCACAGATCAACCAGTCACTGAGAGCAGAGCAGTACAGAATGTGTGCTGAACTGACTTGCCACAGTGAAAGATGCTTAAGATATCTGTGTGGGAAAGATGAGAAGGGGTAGAGGTTGAGAAAGACAAAGAGAAAAAAACATCCTTTCCAGATTGCTGCCACGGTAAGTCCCTTTCTCTATCCTCCAACAATATTCCACGCCTTGTTTTCATTTTATTCTGGATACATTCCTTCCTCTCTTCCAGTCCCACATGGTATTTTCTTCCTTGTCATCTCTTGTATTATCTAGGACTCCATCAGTTATTTTGCCCAAGTATCTGCTTCCCCAGGTGTGTCTCTTCCATCACCTCCCTGCCAAGTCTGCCAAACAGGGAAATGGCTCACTTTGCCATTGTACTGCAGTGGCTGCTGCACTGATTATTGTGAGTCTGAGGCAGGCAGACTGATGCTCTCATACAGCAATCATACATGTTACAGAAAGAAGCTTTCCATTCCACATTGGCATCAGTCAGGAACTTCGTCCCTCCTTTGACATGCTGGGTAGGACTATCCCCTTCTCGTTCTGTGCTCAGACACGTGGACAGGAGCAGACTTAGGGGACAATTCTGACCTCATCTAAGTAAGCAGATCCAAACATACAAAACTTAATTTAACAGGAAGGCCATCCAAGGCCTAACTGGAGTAATCAGGAAGAAAAAGTTTTGCTGACGTATGCATCCCTTAGGTATTTGCTTTTATACCAGCTCCCGAGTACAGTCAGTGAGCAGAGAGCAGTAAATCTCTGTGAAACACAGCAGGAGATGGCAGCACCAGAAAGGGTCATTTCCTCTTGCAGAGACTAGAGCAGGCAAGTGCTGTTCAGTACGTATAAAGGCAAAGGAAAAGGGGCCCCCGGCTCCTCTGATATGCTTGTATGTATCTTGTATGTACAATGCTTCTGCAGAATCCTAATATTGTCCAGTGAATCTGTACTTAATTAGTAGAATTAACATTTGCAAATACATCAACCTTGTACTGGAAGAATCCCACTCTTATGACTTTCCTTCCTGTGCAGCCTCCTGTCATTAGCCTCTCCTCTACTGTACAAGCCATGTGGTAATCCCTGTTTTCTCTGAGTAAAATATTCCTGAGATACCTTATGAAGTGCTTTGCTGAAATCTAGCTAGATGATGTCTGCTGATGAATCAAGACAGTTAAGCTTTCTTATTAAAGAAATACATTAAATTAATTGTAGACATGAGAACAGTATAGAATTGGTGGACTCAAATGTTGCTGCAGAGCCTTAGAACACAACATGCATGCTCATGGCAGCAGCAGTTTTGGACATGATGCCTCAGTTTTCACAGCAAGTGTAAAGTGTAGGCACCTACACAAAATTCTGGCAAGGCATGAGGAAGAATGCTGGAGTTCAACGAAAAAGCACTTTTTCTCTTCTGTAAGTAATCCTTATGGAGAGGAGCAAAACTCAATGCAGCCATTACAATTCTAAGACTGGGAATTAACTTACTGGAAAAGGTTGGGCAGTAACCCAGACATAACTCCCATCTGGAACTAGGCCAAAAAGGGTCATCAGCTCTTTTAAACTCCTTGCTCTATGCTATATGAAATCACTTTTCGTTAATGCAAAACATGACAGTACTTGCTAGGGTATTCAAGAAAAATCCATTACCTTGATGTGCCATGTACACATCTCTGCAACAGAGCAGTACGTGTGAGCATGCTCACACCAATCGTACAGTGAATTTCAGAAAGAAGGTTATGGCAGAAATGGGAGGGAAATACTGAATTGTTTTATATGATCTTTTACATGGTGAGTTATCAGTCGATTTATGTAGCAAGTCCCACAGAGTTAGTTCATGATAAATTCATGAGGTATGTGCTTTGGATCGTGTCGTGCTCTTCTCTGTCTTGCCATTTTCAGCTCCCTCTTTATCCACTTTCTGGAGACATTATTCTACCTGATGTGGTAATCTGGTGCTGTAGACATTAAGGAGTAGTCTGCACTGGGTGCCTCTGCTGACATGCCACACTCTGGAAGAGGTACTTTCAGAGGTCTGGGAGATAGAAGTGCAAGCAAGCTGCTTGGAGAGGTTAAGTCTCTCCTAACATACTCAAGCATGTACATCCATATGAGGAATAAAGAGCTGATGGGGAACCAGTGTTCAATCAGCTGGCTTTAGTCAAAAGTGCTCTGTACTGTACATGGACAAAAGCACTCCCAGCTTCACAAGGGGCTTAGTGGACAGATGACTTTCCCTGCTAAACTGGGTGAGATGAACTCTTTCAAGAAAGGAAGAAGCAGTCTATAAATTTAAAAAGTGTATCAGCTCTTCTTTAAGCCTCAGATGTTATAAATTCTTCAGTCTGCACTCATTCACAGTTTATAGTTACTCTGCATAAGCATGACTACACCTAAGGAGTAACCAGAGGCATTGCAGCCATGGAGCCCTGCACAGGTTAGCCATCAGACACCAACCAGACTTTTGGAAAGGTTGTGCAGCCCACATACTGGTACTGTACTGCTTTGAATAGGCACCTTTTGGATCAACATTAGAGATGACTTGGAGCACACTGGGGCATTCCCCCATTCTCAGCCTTAGATCTGTTCCCACTGAAGCCAGCAGTAATGCTGGTGAACATTGAATGAGACCCCATGGAAGCAGGGAAGATAACTCTACTCAAGGCCCATACTGCTTTACAGTTTGCAATTGCTCAGCATCCAGACGAAATGTTCCATAGCTAGTTTTAGGGCACAAAGGCATCCTTGGATTATTTTTATTGGGACAACTACATAGTAGGAATAGTCAGGATGGCATTACTACAGTGGCATGACAGTAACAGTGGCATGACAAAGTGATGCAACCTAGAGAGCAGTCCAAACCAGCATATCTACAAATTGGAATCTGCTTCTGCACCTTGGCAAATAGTGACCTGTGGGAAGATTGCTGCTTTTCAGCACAGACAGAACTTAATGGGAAAAGCAGGGTCATGGAAAGATCTCTGGCATCTGAACCAACCGCTGTGGTCTGAAGAACTGTCATTAGAGCATGTTGCTGCATGGGCTGTGTTCTTTAAGGGGTAAGGAGCACTGGCTTGGAGCAAGCAACCACACTGGAGCATGCATGCTTTAGTGAGAGAGTACCCAGACCCGATACGTAACAGAAAGATCTATGTCTCATTTTCCCCATCTGTAAGATTAAACAGCTGAGACATACATGTAGGCAAGGAACTGCATGAGCTAAGGATTGTGTGTTAAACTTGCACGTTGTTGCTGGAAGGGATATGCCAACCAGGAGGCATTTCCTGACATCATGCACCCAGTACACCACCATTTGGTAAAGCGAGGTCCTTTGGAGTCCAGATTCTCAGGTCTGATTTAGTATGTATGGTGTAAGAACCTCTCTCCTTTTAAACATCCTCAGTAACATGGCACTTTGGGAGACACAATAATTAGCATAATTGTCAATTCAGCCTCTAATAATGTACAATGAGCTCATTAACCCAATTAACCCCACACAGCACAACAACTATCACAAACAACACAACTGATGCAGTGAAGGGGAATGGATGCTTGACAGCCCTGCCACATCCCAGCACGATGAGATGACAGTGGCAAGGGCTGAAGGCAACTCCCAGAGGCAGAACCCCCACCCAGCTTGGAGCTGGGGCACGCTGCCACCTGAGCTGGTGCATCAGCCATGTTTTCCACTCTCCTCAGCCCTGTCTTGGGACAATAGAGGAGTTTCTCCTCCCACAAGGTTTTTCCTGGTACATTTAATTAAACACTATGTATCAACACCCACATCTGCACACCCCACTCTTCCACCCCCCCTCTTGCTAGAAGAGTCTCAGGTGGGATTCACTCGCCTGCTTTTGCTGCTGCTTAATTCAGTCAGGCTGGTAAATAATTCAGCAAGCACTCAGCCAACAAACAAACAGGCAGGCAGCACAAATGGCCAGACAGGGAGATGGAAGAATGAGAGACAGAAAGAAAAACCAAATGGGAGAGTGACAGCTTTTGCTAGAGCTCCTTTTCTATAGGCAGGACTTCAAGCTGTGCCTACTTCTTCATTCCCTGTGGTTACACTCTCATCCCATAAAAAAGCAGGGAAGTTTGTCCAACTGACACTGCCATGACCTGCTGACAGCTCACTGGTTGGGGCCCCACTGAATGACCACACAGCCTTTTGATTAAAGTTTAGGAAGAGCTTCAGTGCCTTGCTTATGCTCTTCAGCTTTGAAAGCCTTCAAGATGGGGACCAGTAGCTCTTGGGCTACAGCTGGGCATGCAGGAGTCTGCATCATTGACTCAAGTCTTTTTAGGCCTCTGTTTTCCCAGCTATAGAAGAGAAGATGAAAATCCTTCCCCACTGGCATCCCAGGAGTCTCAACAAACAGAAGCAATGCTAGGAGCCTGACGGTCCTTCAGATGAAATGCCAAGGCTTGGCAGAACCTTTAGAATTCTCCGACTCTATCAGTGAATTTAGCAAAAGATGGTATCATCAAGCACCAAAAATATTAATTCCAGCCTTCCATAAAAACTGATACCATAAAAAATATATCCCAATGAAAGCAAAGGTTTGGGATGAGTCAAGGTAAACACTCCACTATTCTCTGTATAAAAACAAACAGTAAACGAAAACATTGGGAGTAGAATTTTCTGTGATGCTTAATCTTACAATAGTAATGAAACTTTAACGAATGATATACTGAAAATGTTTTCTACACATATAATAACAAATTAGCATAAGACAACCTTATTAATACAGCTAGTTTGTTTGAGCTAGCTATGTGAGCATCCTAGGAGAAAATCATTGTATGACGCTAATAAGGAAACTTCTATGCACCACAAATTTACTAAAACAGAATCCAAATCGGCAAGCACTATTGGGAGTCTCTGTGATAACAAGACTACCCATCTCTCAAACTGCTGGGGTCCCTCTAGGCCAGGACTAATGAGGGACTGTTGTGGTTTGACCCTGGCATCCAGGGCTGCTGTGGCTTCTGGCATCTCCCTGCTCCAATGTTGGTACCTCACTCATGGACTGTGGGTGGCTCTGCATCCCTCGTGGATCTCAGGGACTGCAGGAGGGACACCCCGCCTGACCATGGGCTCACCACGGCCTGCAGAGGAATCTTAGCTCCAGAGCCTGGAGCACCTCCTCTCTCCTCCTTCTCCACTGACCTTGGTGTCTCCATGTTGTTTTCCCTCACATGTTCTCACATCCTCCTTCTTCTCTGGCTAAAAGCAGCTGCACGAACACTTGTTTTGATTTTTCCTTAAATATGTCATCACAGAGGCGTAACCAACCTTTCTAATTGGCCCAAACATTGCCAGTGGCATGTCCATCATCTTCAGAGCCATCCGAGATTGGCTCTGCTGGAAATGGTGAAGAATTCCAGAAGCTTCTCACAGGAGCCATCTTTGTGACCCCCTCCCCACTACTAAAACCACAACAGGGACACAATAACAACAGGCATTTAGGGGTAGGTTACACACAATGTGTTCATTAGGTAAATGCCCTATCTCTGTACTGACTCCTTGCTACAGGATATTTAAGAAGTTTGCATGTGAGGATTGTCCTGAAGTGGTAGTGGAAAGACATGAATTTCAAAGGAGGTGACAAAGCATTGTGCAAACATCTCTTAGGTTATCAGTTCCCTGAATCTACCCTTGGAGCCACATAATTACGTGATAGTTGCCAAATTTCAGTATGCAGAAATACCCTTTGCAAGAGCAGGAGACAAACAGGTTGGTTTATTAACATGCTTCATGTGAACATCATCTGAGTCTCATTGAAAGGGATAAAAAGAGCAACAGAAGAATGACTTGAGTAGGTGTACATAGACAGTAATTACAGTAGAATGAAGTTTTTTCAGGCTGTGGAATAACAAAACATTTCCTCTGCCAAAATAAAGAATGAAGTAGCAAGCAAGAGCCACAGCTCAATGACCCATTGCAGAGATTTACCTGCTAGACCCTGTGCAATTTAGGGTGAGAGCCCAGAAAGATACCCCAGGGAGAAACAGGTCCCTTCTGCTGGTGGGTAACGAGTGAGTTAGATGATCAGAAAGCCATGTGCTCTTGGAAAGAAGGTTGCCCAAGCAGTGGCTGAGCTATCATTACACTGCAGTGATGGTTAAGGCAGCTGTGGCAGCAGCATGGCAATGTGTGCTGGCTGACTCCTTGGCAGCTCTTTAGTTACCTACCAGCCACAGAGAAAACAGGTTAAAAGGGAAGCAGGGCTACTGCTGACCAGGTCTGGATACTGCTCTTGAGTTCATGCCCAGATCCACTTGGGGTAAGCATTGAAGTCATGTGAAACCTTCTTACAGCAGTTTTCATCAGGGTTGTGCGAACTCCTGCTGGTTTTGGCTCAAAGAGGCTCCTATTGCTCGAACCTCGCTCTGAAATTTTGTTTCAAATACACACAGGTCCTCCAAGCGTAACCATGGCCAAGATCAGCCTGGTTGCAAGTCAAATGTTCAGATTGTTTCCACCCCAAATCATAAATCCCACCCTGTCACCTGGAATTGAGCCCATTCTGCTCAAACCTCAGCTTGCATTTGGGGGAAACATGACTCCAGTTCGCTGAAAGATTTGCAAACCCAGCCCGTGTTCTCGGTTTGTAACAAACCCTCCAAAACAGGCAAAATGGCCTTGGCTTTAGGGTTCATCTGGACCTTGTTGCCAGACTCATGGCGTCATCTAGTGGTGACAGCTTGTATGGGCACACACACGGTACTCACCTCCACTTCCCCAACATCCCTACAGAGCGTACGGAGTGCAATTGCAGGTCCGGTAAATGTCTTCCAAAGTACATCACCTTTTTCAAAGGCAGGAGAATTCCACCATTTCAGTAAACGCCATTCGCACCTTGCGGAGAGCTTTTTGCAAAGGCTCAAAAATAAAGTGAAGGGCAAACTTTGCATCCCCAATCACTTCTACACAACTAGTAGACAATCTCCTGGGGAAAGGGCAAGCCACAGTAACTTTGAGGGATAGCAGGCTCAGTTGTGAACATGTTTTCTATTTAAAAGTCATTCTCCGTATAGAAGTTGCAGCTCTTGAAATGTCCCTTTTACCTATACTGTCATAATGCTCAAAAATCATAATAATAGGTACTAGAGAAAAAAGGACTCTAATTTCAATTAGTATTTTGAGACTGTCTTGCACAGGCACACATGCCCATTTCTTCAGAACAGGCAGCTGATTTTTGGATTCCCAATTTATGTCCTACTGGGGGCAAGTTCAGGAACAGAGCAGCCAAAGCAGCTCCCAAAGTCAAAGCACATCTTCTGCAAGAGATCAGGTGCCTTAGGTCTCACTTCAAGCATTTGTAAAGAGATCTGACCCACCACATGTCGTGTGTGACAGAGTTCCGGCAACATTAATTCCTTCTCCTTGGTGAAGCTGGAACTGATGTATCTGCTCTCAAACCTACTCTGGTTTTAATTCAATGAAATTTACGCTTAAGAGTTTTACCTTTCAGCTAAGACAAAGCAGGATCACAAACATGATTGGTTTTCCAGGCTCAGCTGATGGCTAGGAACAGAGTCACCATCAGCCCTGCTCCCATAACCTCAGGCACTGCACTGAGTCACTTGTCCCACAAGCTGATAAGAGCTGCATCTTAAAGGAAAGAAAACTCTGTTCAGATTGCAAGAAGGATCACAGTGTCAGCAGAGAGACAAGAAAAATTTGCCAATTTCAGCACTATCCTGGAAATGAAGTGGGTTTTCAGGTTCCTGAGGTCTATCTGAGGTTTCATTGTGGATCCAGCTCAGGTGTTTCCTTGGCAGGTTTGTCTTCTAACTTAGAGCTTAATCCTTCCCTCTGATCTAGTCATCCTGTCTGCAAGCTAATGAGCTTGAAATTACAGTATATTTATGTGTCCCTCTGAGGTCTGATCCGTGACACAACTACAGCTATAGCTGGACTTGCTTCTTTCTTTGTTGTCTAGAGTTGCAGCCTAAAGGCCAGGCTTGATGCTAAAAACAATGAAATTCAAATCCTAGTTTACATGTGGGGTAAGAGGGAGAAAGCACTTTTCAGAACCCTGGTTTCTTTTGGGATTCATCCTGAGACACTGAATTTTAAGCACAGACCAGAGCTATCTTCATGGCAGAGGATTCCATACACCCCATTCCACCTTGGTCACAAACAACAAGGGAAAGACTTTCAACTACTATGTGCCTGGACTCAAAGTGACCACAGGAATTATCCAAAATCAATGAGCTCTCCATAGCCGCACCAAAGTGTTTTATTCCCTTGGATCTTTTTCTTCCCCCATCCTATCACCTGTGTTCCACTTATTCTATGAAGCTTAAAGACTTCATTGTGCCATTAGGTCTACCACAGAGGTGAAGCCCAAGGCAAGCTGCTCAAAGGTAAGAGAGAATGCTCAACTAACTGCTATGTGGGGCAGGTTTTAATTTTTAGTAAGTAGATAAACCTAAAAATAACAGACAACTTACATCAGAGCCTGCATATAGAGTACCTTTCACCCCAAAGAAGCTTTCCAAAAACATACATGCACAGAACCACAGAAATGTAGCCATCTCGGGAGCTGATTACAGTGACTGCTCATCCAATACAGTGTGATAACAACAAGGAGAGCTACTGCACTATCCACAATAAACCTCAGGGTTTTTGGTAAATGCACTATGGATTTCTGCATGCTTGCTATACCAGAGAACATCCATATATTTAAAGGCTTCACTTGAGACAACAATGCAGAGCCAGCAAAATGCATTTCCTTTATGTCCCTGGGAAGGTCAAAAACCTCCCCAGCAGAATACACCCGAATACAAACAGCCAGGCTCTTGAGCAATTTCGTATCTGATATTCAGGTACTCGCTAGCTGTACCACTCAGTGCGTGCCCTGACAGAAATGTCACAACTAAAGGTCACGGTAAGTGACCTGCCAGACTTGCCCGCCTTACAGGAAAGGCAGATTTGTGCCTGTTCAGTTGCTCTAGCCTGTGTCCCAGGTACGGTGGCTTGTTTAGGAGTGCCCTCTGCCGGCCAGCCCACAGAGCTGCGAGCTTGCGGGGAACGGGGCCGGGAACATCACCGGGATCTCGGTTAAGGACGGGCAGCGGTCAGCGCCATTCCGCTGCACGTGCCGCTCAGAGCCCTCTCGCTAGAGCCGAGCCCTGAGCTCAGCATCTGGGTCTGACTACCCGAGCTTTAAAGGTTTGCAAAGCACTGCCACCCACCAGGACTGCAGAGACAACTGATTTTCAGGTCAGTTTTCTGGGACAAACTCTACCTCAGCTCACCTCCCACGCCTCACAAAGCTCTTGCCCAGTTCTTCTCATCTGGGATCTGAAGCAGAAAAAGCAGCGCATGCCCCTTGCACTAGCACTGCTGGGATTCTTCCTTTGCAGCCATGGGAGGCAACTTTACATTTCACTTCCACCCAGCCCACCCCATCTAAGTGACGGGTAACTCCTGTCTCCAAAGGAAAATAGGAAAGCTGACTAGTCCAAGATGTGGAGCCAGGAATCCCTTTGGGGGTCAGCAGGCCTCTGAAAACTGCATAGAAACAGTTTCTATCTAGGTGGTAAGAGATCAGATATTCTAGAAGGTTCTATTAACTTACAACCAATAATACCAGGCAAAATTATTTAGTCATTCCATTATCCTCACAGCTCCAAAAATCCTTACCCTACCCTTACCCTTTTCTGTTCAAGCTGGTGCAGGCAGCCAGGCCTGACTCCAAGACTAAAGTGTCTTATTCCCAATTCCAGAACATAATGTGTTCTTGTGATTTTTTACTTACCTAGGTTAATACAGTTCTTTCAATAAAGTTCTTTATAAATAAAGTTCTTCTCAATAAAGCACAACATCCATAAGTATCTTTATTAGATCACCCACTCATGTCCAGTCATCTACCATACAGGCATGGCACTGTCCTGCAACAGAAATAACTTTTCAGTATGCACAGGATTCTCTGTGCAGTGAGGTCCGGTACTGCAAAGATGATTGGTCTGCGCTCCAGAGTCCTGTGAAGTTCTCAGCAAGGAAACGCTTTGCAGGTGTGCATGCCAAGACGCACACATACAGTCTTCACCTGTGTGCTAACAGCAAGCATCTTAAAAAAGCTGAGATGTGGCAGTCAAAATGTAACTTGCACTGGGGAAGAGAACTACATGAGAGTAATATATGATTTTATCTCTCATATTTTTGTTATCCAGAGTCATATTCCTCTGTGAGGTATTGTTCTTATACCTCTACAAGGATGGAATTCCATGACTCTTTCCTTCTTACATCTGGATCAAAGTTACCACCCCACATGTTCACTCCTAATCAATACATGCAGCTAGAACTGTCTCCTAGATTTGCTACAATTCAGACATTTTTTCCTCTCCGACAGAAAAGCACAATTTATTTTGTCAGGCTTGTCATTGCACAGCTGGGATTACTTGCTTAAGACCAGGCCAAGACACAATCCTAGCTCTGTCTGTTGCCCATGAAGGGTTTTTAATTCCAAAAGGTGTATGTGGAGCGTCAGGGTATGTAGCAGTCTTTGTGTGGGCACTTATAATAACAACTTCCAATTCCCTTCCCCTTTCGGCTGCCATGTATTCCTTGGGAAGAGATACCTGAATGCAGTCAGGTAGGTAACCTCTCCCTCCAGTGAACTGCCAGCCACTGTTGTGTGCCTGTGTGATCTGTGTCATCCTCCTGTTCTGCTCTCCCCTATCAGGCAGCAGAGCCACATGTAATGTTCATAAAACTTAACACAAGCCTAGTCACAGTTTTTTGCTACCACAGTAAGCACTGAGGCTCCCCATGACTGTGCTGACCCTGGTGACAGCCATGTTAGAATAACATGACTCACAGCAACGCTATCACTACTATTAGGCCACTGATACCGTACCAGAAATAAACACAAAGGCATCACCTATAACTACAAAGCTCTAGTCACGGGGCTGCTGCAGGGGAAAGGGCCCAGCAGAAACTCGCTCCTTTTGGGGAGGCTGTGGTAGTTACTAAACCAGCTGGTGCCAGAGCTCATTTGCTCCTGCCAGCTAAGTAGCTTATCTAATAATTGCACTATGTCACCTTACAAATCATGCTTTTTCAGGAGTATAATCCCTGTGCCCTCCCAAATGTAAAATCTTTACAGAAACAGGTGAGGCACCAAAAAACCCAAACAACCCACATACTGTAGGTAACAGTGTGAGGCAGGGATCCTTTGCACATCTCAGTAACAAGAGAGAGATCCACATCTCAGTTACAGAGAGCCTTCATCTAGAATGGATCCCTGTGCATGCTCTCTGAGTATGCCACATGCTGCTCAGCAAATTTTAGTCCTTGTTACACGGAACAAGCAAAACCGCCAGGTATTAACACCAAACAGCACAGGCACAATATTTTTCATAAGGTCAAAGAATTAGTCATGCTTGAAGTTGACGCTGTATGTGCATTCAGGACAATTTTTTTTTTTTTAATGAATCATTTTAAATTTTGCTCCTTTCTTAAGGGTTCTCTATATGCATAGTCAATGCAGTGGGTATTGGCCTGGGAAGTCTGTCTCTCACCATGACTGGGAATTTCTGAAGGTGGAGAAACCATAGGAGCATCTTTCCTTAGTTTTTTTATTTTTATGAGCAGTTTTTTCCCCTTTTTTTAATGTGTCTTTTCTCCCAGGGCTGCACAGGCATCAGGACATATTCTGGCATAAGGTTCAGAGAAAAAACCCTTCACAATACCTTCATATAGGTCTTAATTCCATCTGTTTTAATTACCCGAGTAACTTCTGAAAGTCCTGCCAGCCTCCTTGTGTCAAGGACATATTCTTCCCTGGTGGGAGGATTGAAGGTGAGATAAGTCTGTGGTGTCTCCAACTGCATTGACTCAGTATCTTGGAAACACTTGCAGTATTGAAGTATTGTAGGGTGTCTTAGTATTCTTCCTGGAGGAAGATACAGTATACAACCCATGTAGGAAGAATCTTTAGGGTACTGCCTTGCATGATTTAATGTAAACTGCCTTATCCCCTCTGTGGACACTCAATTACAGGGGAGTTTTCGCCCATGTCTGTGCTGCAGGAAGGAAGGGGAGGGAAGAAGGCACAGTCAGCTTGAGAAAATGAAATCTGTTGGATGTCAGGTGAGATCTGGCACCAGAACTCACCTGACCCTGCAGTGAGAAAAGAAGTCACAGGAGCCTATAATTTCTGCTAACATGGAGATTTAACACATTCACAACATCCTGCAAGATTCATAGCACATCAAATGATGCATCCATGATATCTCAAATGCAGCTATTTGAGTTTTTAGGACCATACTGCAAATGAGCTTGTTCATACAGTAACTACACTAAATTGACTTCAGCTGCTTTCTTTCTCTGAACAAAGTTGAGAGAAGAAACTAAGACTACAACAGCTCTCCAGACAGCCTGACTGAAGCAAGCACTGTGACAAACACTCAAACTCATTCACTTCCCAATACAAAACCCTGGATGGCCTTAACTGCATTCTAGCAAATTCTATGCATCCTATGCTAGAATACACACAAATTACTATGTGGTTTGAGATTTGCAACTAGGAGTGACTTTCTGATTACCAAAGCTACATTTCTTATTCCTCATACTATTATTCACAAGCTAATTACTCACTTCTAGCCCTATTTTTAACACGGTACATTTATTTTGAGGTTTAGGAAAGTACATGCACATAAGCATTGACTTGAATTAACAAAATATTAGAACTCCTCACCACCTCCCCTGAGAAGAAGCCTTCACATCTCCTCATCCCACTTGCTCCTCGTTAAAGGAAAGGTGTGAGGAAGTTTACCACTTTTGTAGTGTCAATCATCTCCTTTCCTATGGAGCCTAAATAGGTTCAACTAGCCGCAGGCACAGAACACCAAAATTACTCCATGTCCCAGTTGGTTATATAATAAATCTGAATTAAATCAATAATTAAAGCAGTTCTTGCAAGCTACTTCTCCCTGATGAGCCTCCAAACCTTTTCAAAAAGCCAGTTGCACCTCCCTGTAATAAGGGGCTCGGAGACCACTTTTCTGTGAGCCACCCACTGCACAGGCAAGAGACAAGAGCCACTTTAACATCCATGGCAAAAGCACATGTAAATTTTTAATGCAGCCCACACTGGAAAAGGGCAGGCCCTCCACTGCACCACGCACAAGACCCACCCTGAAGGCAGAGCCAAAACACGCTAGCGGGGCTGCTCCTTCTCCAGCTGTCTGAGCTGTGAGCTCAGTGCAGCTCCCTTCTCTGCAGGGATCTCCTCAGTCACTCTGACTTCAGGCTAAGGAGGTCCCCCTGAGCATCTCCTGCCGCCTGAGTCTCCCCTGCTGGGAGACTTAAAAGCTGACTCAGAGGTGCTCAAAAATGCACACTGCCAAAGGGAAGGCGTGGGCACAGCCATATCATCGGCCTACCATCCCCTCAGACAGAGACCACTCTGACCTGCCGCGACAGCCCAGCTCCTGAGGAACCCCCCGGCCTGGGCAGCTACAGCCCCAAGGGCTGTCCCCCGGGGTTACAGCAGCCTCTGGGAAAGCACGGCCCGCAGCTGAATGAGAACACCTTACTCCTGGGGCTGTGTTCCGCACGCCACAGAACCCCGCCTCAGGGCTGGGTCTCCTTCACGACACCTCCGCCCTTCAGCGCTGAGCCCTCCTCGGGGCGCTGGCCCGTGTCCCACTCACCCGTTATGGTTCTGGACAGTGTCTCGCGTCCCCTTCAGCCCTCAGGGCTGGGTCTCCCTCATGACACCTCCACCCTTCACCTCTAGGGACTGTGTCCCCCTCGTCTCCCCCAAGCCCCTCACGCCGGTGTCCGCGCTCGCCGCAGCCCCGGGGAGGCCCCGGGGCCCTGCCCAGACCTGGCACCGCCTTCCTTCCCTGAGGGGCACGACCCGGACACTCGGGAAAAGCTCCTAAAAAAGAGAAAAATCCCCTAAAGAGGGGGAAAAAATCCCCTAAAGAAGGGACAGCCCCTGTGTTGAAGAGCCCATGTAGGACAAGTATGTAGAAAGGGGGAATAAAAAACCAAACCCAAAAGACCTGTATCCCAGCCCAGGACAGAGGTTATTAGTCAGCAACACCAAGGAGTTTTACCTTGGTCCCATCTTCCAGCTCTTGCACTAAACATTTATTTTACAAATAAAAAAATGTCACTTGAGATGGACAAGCAGCTAAAGAACAAATTAGATTTCTCTATTAGAAAGAAAGGGCATAATATAATAAACATTAGACAAATGTGCAGTGATGTATATAAACTACAAACAGTGCAGGGCAAAACATTTGCAACAGACACGAAGTCTAAGGTCTTTTATTACATTTTATAGATTAAATATATTTTCAGTAGAGTCTCTTTTTAAAACACACAAAAGGGAAAAATACATTCTGCATGTACATATGAAATACTGACCACATAGCAGGGACCATGTACAGTGCAAAGTATGAACACAACAACACAGACATCACCACCTTGGATGATTATCAAGCTTTTTCTACAGTAAAATTGGAACAAGTTAACACTTCTGTTTCCAAAGAGAAATCCATACCCTTCCCTTCCATGGCATTTTGTGGGATTGTGAAGGAAAGGGTTTAATTTACTTTTTAAAGATATTATAAAATCCTTGCATTGCATGAAAAATTATCAAACTCCTCAAGCTTTACCACTTTCACACATTCATAATCATAATACAATTTTTATTGTGATTGCAACCCAACTCCAAAAATCCAGGGAAAAACAGTAATATATATAATCTGGTATAGAGAAAGGAATGAATCAGAACTGATTGTTGTAATGTCCAGGAAACACGTACCCAACATGTACATACACATACAAGAGGGTGGAAGATAGCGAGGTGTGACAGAGCATCTTTTTTTTGTCACAAGTTTGGAGTGAGGGCACAGGGTTGCACATTTCACTTCGGCAGTGGATCTCTAGTGTCTAGTAGGGGATATCATTCTGGTAGTACTGGATCATGTCATATGTTCTACTCCTGGAGAAGAAAAGCAAAGCCAGAGGTAAGTAAAAGCTGAAAAAAACACTGCACCCATTGTCAAGAAACATTCATCAGGATCCCACAGAGACAAAACATGGGTGAAGGAAATCAGCTGCTAATCAAAACTAGCCCTCCACTCTTTGAAGGCATTGTGAAGGCCCAGTTACTGTTATGGACAGTACAAAACATCCTGCTTTTGTTTAAACTAGTTAAAAAAAGTATTTCCACACTTCTCAGTGTGGCAACAGCATGAACAGCTTGGATCCTGTGTTTGGATAAGCCACAAGCACATCACATGGCATTTGCAAGTTTGTTTTAGGAGACGGAAATGCATAATGAATGAATCAAGATCATCAGGGCTGCATGGAGACAGGATTATGTGGAAATAAAAGTCATCTTAATTAAGGAGAATGCTAATAATGAAAATAAAAGTGCAGGGGAAATAACAGCATTAATAGCAGCATCTCTGATGAGTGACTGAGCAAACAAATCTCAGCTTGTTACAGGTAACTCAGTTATCCATGGGCAGAGCTTATTCAGGTCACAGATTAACCATGCCACAGGTAGAAAAGCTCAAGCTTGTCAGAACTAAGCTGGCTCTGGGCATTCACACAGCAGTGTCACTGCCTTCAACCCCCCCAAAATTAATCTATGATTCTGAGCAGGTGCACCAGCAAGCACTGGAACAGTCATTCTAGTGGGGCTGTCTGTACCTGAGACAGTGAGTGGTACTGGTCTCAAGTTGACCCCATATGGAACTCCACAAGAGTTTGTATTAGACTCTCTGATATATCCCACACAGTCTGTATTATCTAGCATTATAAAACATGCACTTAAGATGCTTAACTATTATATTTATTCTTTAGACTAACCAGCCTTGCTATTTGACCAACCTGGACTTAAGTCTTCCTTCCCAGCATAAAACAGGGGAGATACAGCACATTCAGAAACAAAGCTGCTATCCTGCACTACCTGAATATCAATAACTCATAAATTTTTGGTATCTGACTGATAAAACTCTACTTTTCAGCTCTGCTCAAAGCCTGATGACCTTCCTTTAGCCATAGGGAGAAGACATGCATAGATGCCAAACCTGTTGCTGAGGAAACAATTCTGGATGATCTTGATGATGAAAGTTGCAGCCTCCCGTTCAGTCATGTTAGGGCTGAACCTGTGTCTGTATGCAGAAAATCACAATAAAATACGAGAAAATTAGTGAGGTTTCCTTTGAACATGGTACAAATGTGCCTTTGCACAAGCTCAGCCAGGTGTGATTTTGCTTGCTGCAAGTACCTACTTCTTGTGAGACCACTCAGTAGAAATTACATAACATTTTAATAAAAACATTTTCCAGTTCACACATATTGCTGACTTACTTCAACAGCTTGATTGTCTGCCCTCGGAAACAGGGCAGCCCTGTATCCAGCATCAATGTAACCAGTGAGACCACGGCATCCATGTAAGGCCTAGAGAAAAAGAGGACAAAGAAGTCAGAGCACTCAAACTCTTGCAGCCTTAGCAGATAAAGCAGGCAAGCTGAGTTCAACGAGCTGGATCACACCTTTTCTGTAATTAAATCAACATACCTAATCCCCTTACATTTGCTGGTGAAGCTACACCATTGCTTGCAATCTGTCACTTTAATTAAATGTCACTCCTTTGTGTTGGACTGTCAGACACTCAGAATGCTGCAAGGTGAAGTCTCAGGAAGGATTATGAAAAGTGATGCTTTAGCAAACAACATTTCTTTGGCATCAGAAAGGTGAAGAAGTGTACCAAAACAGTACAAAAGACTGAAACCAGCAACACCACAGGAACATATTATCTTTTAATCTTAGTTACTCTGTGTAATTCTTTGCTACATCAGCCCAGCTTCTCTTCTCTTTCCTTTCCACTTTCTCAGAACATTTATTATCCACTAAGCTATTACTTTGCTACCTGAGTGACATGTTTGCCTTGCCATAAAAACTTTGTTGAGACTGTTTCCCCTCAAGGAACCAAAATGATCTTGACTCCAAGAAAGTAGTTTCTTACTATATTAACAGTGCACTGAATTGTGTGAGGAAATGTGTGAAACATCAAATTTATAAATTGAATATATAAAATTTTAAAATATAACATAAGGACAGAAAAAAATACCACAAAGATAAGCTCTAAGATAGCAGGATTACTACATTGTTTCAAAGTTTGCAAGATGTACCAGGACAGTCAACAGGCTCAGACTCTCTACAAATCAACATTTGTTATTTGTCTTCTCATCTGGTTTTGGGCATGCAAGAACTTCCACTTTGAGCAGGTAAAAACACCTTACCTGACTGCCAGATAGCCTCTGACACACATCTCCATAAACCATTTGAATGGTGTTGCCTCCATTTTCCCTCCCATTATCATCACCATCTCATCAGTCAGTTTAATGTCAGGCTCCCAGCCCAGGTTTCCACCAGGTGAGCTTTCAAACATGAATCCAAAATCTGTGCACAAAAGATAAACTGCCTCATCAACTTTGTTGGTTAACTGTGTGCTGTTAAATCTGACAGATGCAAGAGAGGTGGATTGCATGTATTAATACAGACATTTTAACTCCAGCTGGGAAAAAGCTTTGGCGAAGTGTAAGAATACTAACAAAAGCATCATTACCATGACAGGAGAATAGATGTAAGAATGGTGATATCAAATAAACTGCTGAAATATTTGTGCAGTTCCAGAGAAGTAAAGCTAAAGCAGAGGTTACAGCCTCATACAATTATACAAATTTACTTGTCAAGTTTAATTCATACCCTTGCAGTGATGAAAGGAATCCAAAGACACATTTCTATGATTACACACATGTATCCACGCATGAGTACATACGCATGTGTCATCCATACATGTGTCTATACTTTCCTGAACCTGACAAAACTTTGCAGAGCTAAATCTACACAGAAGCAGCCAACACAAATACACAACACTTAACAGGCATGAAAAACTTCCATGTATGTTTACAAACTGTGAAATCAGTATACAGTCAGATCTCAAAGGGGAAATGGCTTATTGTCTATTATCAACAATACTTAACAGCAGAAAGCAAAGGTAATAACTGACATTCAGAGGTGCATATGACTGACCAATATGAATTATGTGTCCGTTTTTGTCCAGCATGATGTTGCCATTGTGCCTGTCTTTAATCTGGAGCAGGAACAGGAGCAGACTATAGGCAGCCATACTGCGGATGAAATTATAGCGAGCCTGTACAAACAACAAGTTAAAACAAATCAGAATAACTCACAGAATAACTCTCCATCAGGAGATGAGACAGATGAACAAAGTTTTTTTCTATTTTTCCATTCATTATAAGTTTGAAGTGATGTTCAATGATATTCTCCATACATCTATAGCTGCCATTACTTCTTTAGCTAACTCACTAATAGCTAAAAATGGATTATCAGCATCAGGAACTAGATACAGCATTATGGTAGTCATTATGCAAATATTTGTCATTATTTTTTATAGGTAAAATGTTTCTCAGTTGTGGTTTGCTGCACTTGCCCACTGATATTTTACCTTCTGGAATGCAAGGGTAGACTCATCTCCATATTGCCTTGTAAAATAATCATACATCCCAAAGTCTGTCTGCCTGCCCAGCTGGTCACGGGATGTGCAGTCAGGAATGCACTCAATAACACCACACTGAAGGGGAAGAAGAGAAAAGGTTTGTAAAGCATGCTCCCAAAATATATTTTGTCCATGGCTTTTGGCAGTCATACAGGTCCTCTGGGAAATGTGGGGAAGCCTATAGATCTCCAAATACAGAATTTCTAGTTTATTCGTAAAAAAAGTATGTCCTCTCTTTTAGGATTTTCATGCAACATAAGACAAGCTCTATGACTTTCCACTGCTTTGTACAATATAGTCCCAAAAATCAAACAACAAACATTTGCAAGCAGCAAAATTTCAGAGCCAAAAGCTTTAGAAAAGCAGGAAGCAGGAGAGGAAAGACTCTCTCTATTGCTGGTATTCCAAATATTTGGCATAAGTGAGGTGGGCAGTACTTCCTTGTAGCATGGAATTGTGATTTGCGCTTGAAGAAAGTATTTTTGAATTAGGAATGATTTTCTACAGCACTACAGTTAATTGCCCACTTACCCCAGGAGCTGTGGCCACCACTCTGTATGGAAACACAAAAAGATCCAGGCCTACCAGCTGAAATATATTCTTGAAGAGATCAATGATTTGTAAAGCTAACATGTCCTGTCAGACAAGAAAAAAATTGCACAAACATTAAAGGGGTTACAGGTCATAAACTGCATTATAAAAATGCTCTGAAGAACTCTGAAGTGCACATTAAGTTATGCAGGTCTGCAGATGTGTGCTTGTGCATGCACTATGGGAGAAAATCAAAAAGGGAACTGATAAATGCTGTGTGAGTGGGCAGCAAGCAACACTGATGATTTAACTGCTGACCTAAGAACAAACTTCCTATCACACTGATAAAAGGGCTACTAATAACTCCAGGGATAATAACCAGCATTCCCTCTTAATCAATGAAACTTCAATGTACAAGATCCCACCCCAGGAACTATTGCTATATTACCAATAGTTCATTTGAAAAATAAACTCTGAAAAAAATTTTTTAAGGCTTGGTAAACCTGTCTTGACAGAATGGCTTTCATTTCCAAACCAGAATTTCTCTAGGCATACAACACAGTTCTCCCCCTCAGTCCATAACTAGTGGAGATTCTCAAAGTTCCAAAGAAAAATATTTCTACACTAAAATTATTTTCTTCTAATGCATTATCACCTACAAAGCTGTCTCCTTTAAATGTAAAACCCAACAGCCTTGTACCTGTCTGCAGTCATCGCCCACTTTAAAGATCGCTGCCTGCCAGCAGATCTTCTTACTGTCCACATTCTCTTCTGCACTTTCATCAATGGAGTCAGAGCGACAACGCAGACCTGCAACAAGAGAACAAAGCAACACCCAGACATGGACTTGAATTAGTAACTTTCTGTCACGACAAGACCTCTGCACTCAAACCCACAGCATTTCACTGCAGGTGCACTACAGGTATTTCTGCCTTACAAGGTACATAAGATAGTTCCCTTCGTCTACTGGAATTAGAACATCTCAAACCAGTGTTCATGATTTACCTGATAAATGCCTGCATTGCATTGAGCTAGTCAGCAGGAGACTCCCACAAAATGTCTCATGAGAGAAAAACTGCCAAAACCTGGAGATTGCTACCATCTAAAAACCCAGAAAAGGCCATCAATTTCTATTTTAGACTAAAGTAACTGTTATAATTTCTTCAAGAGCCCTATGTAGCTTGATTCTTAGGACTTAAAAAAGGATTTAAGTTTTCAGAATTTTCTTCTCTCTTCCTTTGATCCAATTTCATTTCTCAGCTGAACCATGGCAGATAAAGTTGAACATGGAAATAATTTTTCTGGAGTGGTACAGGTCACTAAAAGCAGGCAATTTTAAAGGAATTGCTGACTCTTAAGTAGTTGTATCAATCATTAAATTGCAGTTACTAACCTTCTTTTTCAAGCTCACTGACTCCACATCGTTTCACTTTAAATTTGGCCAGATAGGGTGCTTTTGCTGCACTAAATTACAGTAAAAACAAAGATGATGATGAGTTCAATTAGCTAAACAAAAATTTACAGAAAAACACCCAAATATCATTAATTAACTTAACAAGTATATGTGTGTGTGTGTGTGTGTGTGTGTGTATATAAATAAATATAACAAGAGCATGGTACCTCTGCATAGGAGTTCCTGATTTGTAATCAATATCCAGAACAATTGCTTCAGGATTGCTGGGCAAGTAACAGCCTGCAAAACAGAGCAGACAGCTCAGAACAAATCCACTGGCTAGTGAGACAATGCAAGTTGGACAATAACTGTCAGTGTCTACAACTTCAGTACATAGTTTTGAATTAAATAAAATGTCAGAGAGAAATTGGAGATTGCACTCTGTGAGCCATGAAGGATGTGGTATCCTTTGCATTAGTGAGAGATTGCTAGAAACCAATAAAATACAGTTTTGAGCTAATACTGCAGAACATGTACCACAGAGAGGACGTCTCGTACAACAGTCCCTAATTAGGAGTGGCAGCAGTCCCAGTGCATTGGGGTGTGCCCTCAGCCACCAACACAAGGTGGAAGGTTTGAGACCTGTTACAGATCAGGAAAGGCTTTCATCAAACTCCATTTTGAGAGAGAAGATTCAGGCTGGGAAAACATATGTTCAAGACTGAAAGGACCCTCAGATAATGACATTTCAAGGGAATGCCTGATGGGAGAAAGGAACTGGACATGCTTCATTCTTGAGATAACAAAACTTCTCAAAAACGCCACATCTTTTTAAAAAAAGGTGGTAGAAAGCAAAAGAGTTTATTTATCCTTTCTCTTCAGACATACACTCCTACTTTTGTCCATGATACGCATTATCTAACTTGCTTTTGGGTGAGTTTTGATGCACCATATAGAAATTACTGGATGGGCAAAAAGATTTGAATTTTTTTCAAGAGAGAAACAACCAAACTACAACAGAAGGACAGCCACCAGCACCAAAAGTGAAATCTCTACAAGCTGCCACTCACAGGGATTTCAAGATTTGCTTGCAGAAAATAAATAATAATGTTGAATGCAAAAGCCCACAATTTTATATGACTAAATCACTTCTTACCAGGCTGCACTTTCACCTCAGACAGAGCACTCAAACAAGCTTTTTTTCTTTCATCTCCTTTAGGGAATGGCCTAGAAAGATGAATGATCTTTTATTTAACTGCATATTATATATTACTCTACACACTAGCCTCAAATTTGTTTCAAACTTATACAAACAGAGCACAATTTCTGAAGTATGATACTTACTTGATAATGGCTGAAACATTGGTGATTTTATTAAAGAAATCAAACTCCCGTTGGTAGAACTCCTTGGCTGGGCCAGACAATGAGCCAGTTATCTCCTCCACTAACTGCTCCAGAAGTTCCCCAATGTCAGCTGCATGTGAAAAAAAGAAGCATCTGTGTCAGAAGCTTATTTCAGAAAGAGAAATGATATGGGTGATGGAAATAAGAACCTTTGGATAGTATTCACAAAAAGGTACTGAGGGAACCAGCACTGTGTCTCTCTATCAGGCACTGATGCAGAATGGGCCCTACCTCTATAAATAAAAGAGAATATCCCAGCTAAAAGGATTCTTCCTGATGAGAAAGAAGCAGGAAGGAGATCTGATCTGGACTGAGAAAAGGAAAGGAGTCAAGTCAGATTATATTTTGAAGTACTCACGATCTTTTTGATGTCCTTCTTCATCCAGGTAGATATTGGTTTTCATATTCCAGATGAACTGGTGAGCCAAGAGCTGGGATTTGGAAGCCGCCCACAGGATGTATTCCCTAACATAACCCATCTGCAACCATACGCAGACCAGTAAGGATCAAAGTTCATTACAACTCTCAGACTCAATATTACTGCTTCTCACAGCTATTCTTCAAACCCAGAAAGTGTTAAATGGATGGAAAGAAGACCTCTGCAACTCTCACTCACTTTGCTAAAAAGACATGAATGACAGTGTATTTTAAAAAGTAGTGAACTGATCTAAACTGCTTTCAGCTTTGTTACTGAGCTGTTCTGTTATTCTAACCAGCCTTTCCCCACCTATATGCCATTTTCCATCTGTTCTATTTGGATTTCAAATCTCTTTGAGCTCAGAGTGTCTTCTAGTATGTGTACAAAGCACAATGTAACAGGGACACTGGTCTTGCCTGGCATCATTACATGCTCCTGCAAGACCACAAATCTGCACACTGTCATATGGGCTGTACAGTTTGGTGGCAAGAACTGCATGTGCTGGCACAGTTCCACTGAAATTTTGGAAAGTAAGAAGACACTTACAAAGTTGAAGTGTTCAAGAAAATCTTACTCCTTCCAGCAGCCACATTCCTTTTCCTCTACTTGCAACTACTTTTGTAGTCTGTAGGTGTTGCTGTGTTTGACTGATATTACCACAGGTGTCTGATGTCCATGCTCCGCATTGCAGAGTTCTCAAAGAATAACTATACACAATCACCTACACTATGGCATGGGAATATGTTCACCTGAAAATAAAGCACTGACCAGAGTTCACTGCCTCGCTGGCAGGTAAAATGATCTCACATTAATGAACTCTGCACTTGGTTGTCAGCTTTGGCTTCTGCAAGATGAGGCCAAGATCCAACTTCATACACATGATGGAGCACAAGAAACCCCTGGATGTCTTCTCTGGTTAACTCCACAGCAAAATGATTAAGGGTAATGATTTAATTTTGTTACTGGTTGTCTCATGCAGACCTCTAAAAGCTTTTTTCAAACAGAGTCCTCACCTGGGGCTTCCCATAACAAAATCTCTTTCCTGAAAGATGAGCTACATAGCCTTTCTCAAGTTTACCTGTTCATAAAAGAGGTATATCTAAAGCAAGTCAGCCTCTAGAGATAATAATTTTTCTTCTATGTATTAGATATAGGATAATAATAAGCAGCATTAGATTACACTTAATTTTGGTTTTATATACTGCTTTAAATCTAAAAGCTGCATGAAAAATCTGTTTTGTTCACATACAGCTGATTCATAATCTCACCTTGTCATACCGCAGTGCCTGAACAATCTGTGGAATGTAGAATAAAATGGCATCCTGAAAGAGAAGGGATGGCAGGGTTTTACTGTTTTGATTTAGTACTCAGAAGGGAAGATGAGTCACATACACAGAGAAAAGCTCCTTTCAGTTAGGTGATAAACAAAATCCCACTGCCTCTTTATTTTAAACTATATATGCAGCTCCCTCAAATCAAAGTACTATTCTGTTTAGTTACTCCCTTCAAAAATATAATTAATAATCATGCACTTCACAGTCCTGATAGAAGTCTGACAAGTGCTAAAAACCAGCTTTCTGCTGCCTTAGAAGAAACAACTTTGTCACTCAGAGAAGATGCAAAAGACACGATTTGAAAAGGGCAGTCTGAAGAATTCAGCTCATTGCCATTCACAACAAAGCTGCAAATACATGAACCAGTTTTACATGGGACAAGCAACTCCAAGTTTCTATCCCACTCTGCATGCATTTTGCGAAGTGCTGTGCCCATTTAGCACGTCTCTCCATGGCATTAGAATGAAGCCTGTGGCCACAATGACCAAGGCCACTCCATTTCCCCCTGAAGTGTTAAGGCTTTCCTTTCTTCTTACCGGAGGGAAAGATCGCAGGACTTTAACCCCATACTGGGCTGTCAGAGGATGAGGTGGATACATGCTTGAAAAGTAGGACAGGCCAGTTGGTGGATCTGTGGGTGCCCAGCACAGAACGTGGCTGAGCTCAGGTGCATCAGCATCAATCGTGTGCCAGGTAACCAGGTACTGAAAAAGCAGATCAGACACATTAGGCGCTTGTAGCACTCTGATATGTGGGTACCATGCATCAGACAATAATGCTGTCACCTAGCTCCCTCCAGCAGGGCAAGTGAAATATGGGACATTTTCTTTTAAAAAACCATGGCTGTTTTATCTGATGCCTTTTTTCCTTGGAAACCTAGCTGTTGGAATCACCTCACCGCCCAGAACACCAAATGAAGTTACTAAAAGCACAATCCACAAGATCTAGTACAAGGCGAAAGAAGAAAGGATGAGTCATTTTGAAAGTGTCAAAAAAGGTTCCGTTTTCCTGTCATCTATTTTACAGGTGTTGTAAACACAGCTCTGACAAGACTGTTCCTCACATGACTGAAGTGCTTCACTGCAGCTTCATGCTGATGCATGATGAGCCTCCTTCACTTCCAGACCTTGGCCTCTTGATACACAGAAAAGGTTATGCTTGAAATAACTTCAGCAGCAGCACTCACCATGGCTTGGTCCACTGATCTTTTCACTTATTATGCCAAAGGAACAGAAATGGTAGCTGTACTGCAAATGATGAGTTTTGAGCCATTTTCTGTACAGTGAGAATACCCAGAAGCAAAATGTACCATTAGCTAACTGGCTACCTCATCTTACTGCTGTGATTCTCCCCTCAGCACCCTATTTCCACAGGTGTTCTGTCATTCTCTCCTACAAGAGATATAGGTAGCGCTAGAACATACACTGTGCTAAGTCAAGACTGCATTTTCCAATATATCTGAACAAAATGGGCCTACTGGGGCCCTGTAACAGTAAAAATATTCACAGGTACCTTTATTGCCTCAGGAACATCACTAACAGCTCCTGGGTCCAACCGGACCAGACGGGTCACTTCTGTTCCAATAGCTTCAGTGTTCTTAAATCTAAGAATAACCAGGAATACAATTACATTATCAGAAAATTTTGATAGCTTCTTCTATTTCTGTGAAGATGAGGACAGCAAAAGGCAGAAAATTATATCCTCAAAAAACTAATAGTCCAACTATGAAATAATCTACACCAATATGCTGTGGAAAGAGGATTCTGAAGCAACTGGTCCTCATCCAGTGCCTTTGTATAAATCAGTTATATTTCAGCCCACTTCCACTAGCGGATTCTTGGCTGAAATATTCTGTCTGGGATTCTGTAGCAACCAGCATACAGAACTCTACTTGGCACAAACTATCACTGTCGTAAGGGGGAAAGAATTTCCTTTCCCTTCCGGAGCCAATGATGTTAATTCTCCTATAATACTTATCAAAGTGCAAGCCAATATCTAGCTAAAACACTGCATTCCAAGATACTTTTAGCAGTGCTTAAATGCTATGCTTGCTAATGGGCTGAATGCTATTAAAAAACAAACCTGATTTCTTCTGAATCACTGTCTAAGTGCCGGCAAAGAGCAGGTGGTAGGAAAGGCAGATGGACTTCATTAGTGACTGAGGCAAATGAGTCTGTTAAGTAATCTAGTTCTTCTCAAAGGTCTCACACTGTTTTAACAGTATGCAAGAGGCTGCAACCAGCAGCAAGTGTTATCAGCACTTACTCTAAATACTCAACTTTTAAGGCAGCAGTAATTGCATCAGTTGTTTCTTTTGAAGTATCTCACCTGGTAGGCAGCTGCACAGCAAGATGAGGAGAAATGCTCCAAGCCAGATTCACATTATCCTTCCACTGCTTCTCGCTAAGACTGATGTATTTGGACCTCCAGTTTGCTACACTGCTCTCTCCAGTTTGATCCAGCTCTAGCTCAGGGGAAGACAGTGGATTGTACCATGTGATCAAGCGTTCAATCTCAGTAGCCTGAGGGAAACAGGAAAAAAAAGAGTTTTCTGCAAGAAGCAAAACACTCCCTATCTCATACTTTAGTTTATACATCCTGCAACAATAACAGGGGCTTCGAAATTCAGTTTCCCCATCCTTCTGATGACTCACCAGCAATGAGAGCAGTAACGTCCTTCGCTTCATGTAGTATTTGTGCAGTTGTGTCCCCCTGTTCGTCTTCTTGGACATTCCTGGAGAAAAGGATAAAGAAGTTTTCAGTGGCTTTTGTTCAGTAGGTTAAATTGTACTTTCAAACTGTCCACATCTGGAAACATTAACACAGAAGAACCGAATAACTACAGGACACCTGTAATTTAGATCAGAGTGGCACAATAAAGTCAGCACCGCAGCCACTCATTGTGCAGGTTTTCTTGGAATATATGGAATACAACAGGCCACAGGGATATCATTGTAGCCAGCAGTGAATTCGCTTTAGGAACACAATAGTCTACTAAAAAGAAAGAGCATGTAGTTTTACAACTGTACAAAAACACAGTCCACGATCTGATGTTACTCTGCTGTCCCCAAAAAGCACTAGGGGCATGTTTCCACAAAGCAAGAAATTTCCTTACAGGATTTCAATACATCTTGACCTCCTCCAGTCTTATTTCTCCTGCACTACAGAATTGAACATTCTATCAAAAAACTCAGGTGATTTCAGAACTTTTCTGCTTGTTACCAGTGAGACTTCTTCTGCCTTCTTTTTTCAGAGTTTGGCACTGGTAATTAAATCCCATGCCAGAATATGAGCCTGATGCTAAAGGTAAATATTGACTTTAAATATCTGAGCATAAATTATGCTGTAAAATTGGCTATGATACGCTAGTTGCAATCAAAAAAATACCTGATTTTTTAGATATGGTTGACATGCCACTGGACAAAGGGTAAGTATTTATCCATCCTTGTGTAGCCTGTTGCCGAGATCCAACATTGATATCCAGGTTGCTCCTGGTGTCTTGATTATCTAAGAACAGAGCACAGATCTGATGTAGAATCCAATCAAAGAAACCAAATGCTTTTAAAACAGCACTTAAAGGAACTTACCAGGTGGCACAAGTTGGCTGGCAGTCAGATACTTCTTGTCTGAGAACATTGCTGTCCAAAACTTGATCAATATGCTGATATCCTCACGGAGCCTCTTTTCCCCTTGTGTAGGGAACTTTGAAGGACAACTTGAAGAAATCACACAAACAATGCGATGTTGAGTGCATAAGCAGGAAAAAAGTCTCCCAGCAGTCAAAAACCCTCACCAACCTCATCAAGTCGTATTTTTTATTCTGACTGACATCTACAAGGATGAGACCAGACATCACTATATTTTATCCTCATGGCTTTATTAGGTCTGACTGAAGAGTACAAACTTCCAATTATAACTGAAAATTAAGGCGGCAGTCTGTCAGCATCCTGGATTAATTTGAAAGTTAATATTAGGACTGACTGACCTCCTCACATTCAGCTATTCTTATCAATTAAATTTTCTTTTGTGCCTGTGTCAAATGTTGAAATAATCAGATTCAGTGTGGCTGTATTTTTAAAACAATGAAACTGTATTTCAGCCACACACACTCTACCAGCAATTCTTTAAACCTTATAAATCTATGTACAATTTTGAGCACTGAATAAACTTCAAAATATGGAAAAAAAGGAAAATAACAGAAACATTCCTGCTTTTTAAACCACACATAAAATCTGAAACTAATATCTAAGCTCCTTTGAGACAGTTTATGAACCACACTAAAGCACAAGAAAAGTTTCTGTTAAAGTGGGTAGAAAAGGAAAGGAAGAAAAATCACTAGAGGAGAAAGTCAGTTGCTGCTTTGAAGTATCACTGAAGGTTCAGGAAAAACACAAACACATTTTCAGCGAGTCATTTCAAATAAAGGAGTACCTGAAATAATCAAAGGCAGTTGAATAAATCTTTTCTCTTAAAACATTTCGGATAGTTGCATTTGGAACCACATCAGCATGCAGCAAAGACAAACCCAGGGTCAGCAACCTAACAAGCAAAACAGAGAATGGAAATGTTGGCTCCCCCAGAATGATGACCAACACACCACCATGCAAACTACAACTACAGCTGTAACTGTAGCCTGAGAAGTATCTGTCTCAGAGCTCTTGGCAATCTGTTCACATTTAGCATCAGTCTGTTCCCAAAGCTGTGACTGCCGAACCACAGAAAGTAAAAGCTTTCAAGTCACAAAAGGTGAAAATAACTGATGAAGCAAAGACTAGCTCCATGATGTGGGCAATTCACTATATGAAATTATCCCACGAAATTTCCTGAAACACCAAAAAATTACTTTCAAGCTGAAGTGACCAACTTCTGCTTTGAAAACACAGCTTAGACTCTGCATCATTGCAGGCTTTTAAAGCAATTTTCATCGCTTGAAGCAAAGGACAAGTTAAACATGTAGTGTTTAGCTGTTTTCTTCCAACTCCCTATAACCTTATTTATTCTCCCTATAATATTATTTCTTATTTCTGTGATTCCAACAAGGAAAAACCCTAAAGTACTCACTTAAATCGGGGCCCAATGGCTGCCACGTGCCGATTCAAGCTGCCTTTCGCCCCCCCAATGTTCAGGGACAGGGACCGCTGGAGCAGGCTGGAGAAGATCTCGATTTGGTCAGAACTGCAGTATTTGGCTATTTCAAACCTCTGCACCAAAAACTGAGAAAAAGAGACAGACATACCATGCCTCCTTCGACCTTTTTGAATTTCAACCCCACCCCCAGACTTCTCTGTTTCAAACACCTTTCTCCCCCTCAATGATTCTGCTCATCTAAACAGTGTGTCTCTTGGCTGTGAGTACATGACTCCAGTCCTTTCCCAAATCACAGGAACAGGAAGTGCAGACTGCCACAGGTGGGACATTCCAGAAAAAATACACACCTCTATCCAGATGTAATGTGGGGTCACCTCTGGTGGACAGGGCCTTGGTTGGCTCTCCTCTGAGGCTGCTAAAGGATCTGCTTCTTTCTGCTCTGCAGAAAACAGTCCAACTTTCTGCTCCACTGTCATTTGCCAGGCTCCTGCCATTTCCCGCATGAACTGTGGAAAGGAAGGTGACAGTGCTTCTTGTTTCAAGAGCATCTTCTTACATGGAAAGCACAATCTCTCCCCACAGCACACACAAGAACCTACAACATCAATTAAAATTCACTGCAGTGCTGACAGAGAGGCAGAGACAAGTCTATACATCCCACCTGAAAGAAAATGTTTCTTTCACATCCTAAATTACAAAAAGAAGAGAGATTCCCCCAGAATCTCACCTAGTAACAGAAAGACTCAAGGCAGCAGCAGACAGGCACTGTATTTTGTTGAGGAGACTGAACTGTTAGATCAGCCCATGCCATCCATCCTCCTGCTCTACTAAAGGTTGCTGCCTCCCACACACGCCCAGCAGAGACAAGCACATGCCAGGCTCCCATGACCTGCAGGGCATGGTCTGGCCCCTGAGCACACATGGCTGACCAAGCACAACATAAAGATGGCACAGAATTTATTTTGCTGATCCTGGTCTCGGGAGCAGCATCCTCTGCAGTAAGGGGGCCAAGCAACCAAGGGTGCTTCTCTGTTCTCCTCAACAAGATACAAACACACTTCCCCAAATGCCCAATGGAAAAAAATGAAGCTGATGCTTAAGAAGTTAACCACTGAAACCTGCATGATAACTCAACTAAGTAAATTCAGATGAATGATTATCTCCAGCAAGTGAAACACTTAGTGCTCCCTAAGCAAAGCAATTACCAGAGGCACCTTTCTCAGTGGTGTAGACTGTCACTACACCATGCTGAGTTTGTTTTATTACTATTACATTGATCCTCATCTCACAAAATACAACTGGTTTAGCCTGTTGCAGGATTAGGACATTTGCAAGCCTATGTTTTTACGTAATGGTGCAATACCAGATACCAGAGGCTGTTTAATGAGCAGGGACACAGTTTTCTCTTTGTTTTAAAACACCATTCTATAGTTTGTGATAGTAGAGTCAATTCATGAACAGCTCAGGCATCCCATCAGCCAAGTAAATTCTACAGTTGAGATTTTAACAGGTTTCTTTTCCTGTAATATTCATGCTGTTGAGAAAGATCTGTTTTCCACAATGCCCCTTGTGAGGGTGCTCAGTGTTCCAACAATACAGGAACAGAGACTTCCTGGCAGGCTAAAGTGATTAACAGTGCATGTAAACATCCTTGACACAGATTCACAATATCTGTGAATCTCTCAAAATCTTCTCTCTTCCCCCTCACAGGAGCAGAGAATGAGTAGTTAAATTGCTTCCTACCGGCACTTCTATTCCATTCTTGGCAGCAAGCAGCCACTCCCAGCAAGCAATTGCTGTTTCCATGCCATGTTCATTGAACATTCGCAGGGGTCCCCAACACAGATGATGAAGGAGCTGGGGATCACAGTCTGAAAACAAACATTCACTCAGATTTCCCCAACAGAACAATTACTTTCCACATCAGCATGAAATGGGTGCGCACTGTAGGTAATAATCAGTTCCTAATAATAAAGTTTCTAGTTTAAGGAGGCTTCTCCCCGATGTAAGTCTAATTGAAAAAATTCAAACACAGTTTTGCTTCAAGTTGATGCATACTGTGTTGGAATATGGATAGTTTTTGTAGTTTATTATTCTTGGCATTCACTGTCAGAAAGCAGAACTCCATTTGGTTTTCATTACCTTTGCTGCTTATTAGCAGTGCAGTCAACTTAAACATGGCCTGGGTGTAGAATTCAGTATTGCTTGATTCAAGAGCAGCATTCAGCTCTTTGACCATCAGTTTATTCAGGTCAGATGTTCGTCCTGTGGCATTTGAGAACTGAATCATTCCAGAAACCTGTAAAATTTAAGGGGGTTTTCAACAAAGAACAGTATTTTTAGGAATCCAGTTTAGTATTGGTCATGTGCTGATTAGGGAGCTCCACAAACAGAGGCATCTTTTGTTACCACTTTACCAAATCTTTAGCTCTATCTGCAATCTAATCTTTAGCTTATCTAATCTTTAGCTTTATCTGCAAAACCAACAGTAACATAATCTGTTTAATAACCGAGGAATATTATACTCTGTATCTTAAAGGGATTTAGAGACTATGCTTCATGTAACATAGACCCATATACCAGTATAGGCTGGAAGGACATCGTCCCCTGACAAGTGATGCCAGAGCTTGTGGACACCCCACATTCATGAGAAATCCTGTATTTACCTCTCCTGCATAACGGTTGCGCAAGTTAAGAGAAGCCATGAAGTTGGAGTAGTCCTTCTTCACACAAGTTGGTCTTTCAGTTAGCTGGGTTGCCTGTGACCAGACCACATCAAGGTGTTTATACTGTTCATATCAAACCATTTGTGTCTTTATCTTTTTATTCCTTCACATATGCTTTAAATTTCCTTATGCTTATAATCAGAGTAGCATCAGGACTGTTACATACAACAGTATCAGAACTGATAAAAATTAAATAAGGAGAATGTGCATTTTTCCCCTAGACACAGGATCATAGAGTGTCCTGAGTTGGAAGGGACCTACAGGGATCGAGTCGAACTCCTGGCCCTGCACAGGACAAACCCAACAATCACAGCATACCATTGAGAGCACTGTCCAAACACTTTTTGAATTCTGTCAGGTTTGGTGCTGTGACCACTTCCCTGGGGAGCCTCTTCCAGTGCCCAGCCACCCTCTGGGTGAGGAACTTTTTCTAATATCCAACATAAACCTCCCACAAACACNTCGAGTCGAACTCCTGGCCCTGCACAGGACAAACCCAACAATCACAGCATACCATTGAGAGCACTGTCCAAACACTTTTTGAATTCTGTCAGGTTTGGTGCTGTGACCACTTCCCTGGGGAGCCTCTTCCAGTGCCCAACCACCCCCACGGTGAAGAACCTTTTCCTAATACCCACCCTTAAACCTTCCCTGACACAGCTTCACGACACTGCCTCGGGTCCTGTCACTGGTCACCAGAGAGGAGATCAGTGTCTGCCACTCTGCTGCCCATTGTGAGGAAGTTGTAGGCAGCAATGAGGTCTCTCCTCAGTCCTCTAATTTGTCAAGGTCTCTCTGCAGGTGCACGGAGAAACAAACAATACTCACGCCCAGAGTGGTGTTCTGCCTGTTGTAGCCTGCGAAGTGCAAAACACTTTCTGTAGCCATGGCCAGTCCAGTGTGCTGGGACAAGCCTGATACCCAGTTCTGATGTTTGTTTAGGTACTCCTGGAAAAAAAAAAACCACAAAAACCCAAACCCCAAAATACTTGATTATCTTCTAAACAAGGCAGCTCATAAGCAAGTGTTGCATCACTGCAAACTATGGGAAACTTAATTATACACATATGTGACAAAAGACTGTCTCTACTCATCCCTTCCAGGCACTGTTCCCTTGGCAATAAGATTTTCTGAATGTGCTCCTAAATATACAAAGAATAAGACTCCTTCTGTATTCAAAATGAATACAGTTAACAAGATAAATGCTTGAAGGCTGAGATCTTCTCTTAGAAGAATCACTCTGACAAAAAAAACCTTTACGAGATGAACTGTTTTGGACTACATGGATGAAGGGAATATAATTAGTTGTCCTTTCACACAAGGATAGAATCCCTTGAGGCTCTTTTTTTAGGGAAGGAAATATAAACTTTAGGTAGATTTGCAGTGTCCAAGATCTGCAAAAATCAAATTTTCACAGAAGCAGGCCCATTACCTGTAGATGAGATTTTGTAACAGAGGGAGCCCATTTCATTGCCTCTTGCAGAATCATCCCACAGCGTGCAGCAAAGTCCTTGACTATACTCTAAAATAAAAAGCATCAACAAAATCAGTAAAATACAGGACATTTTACATGAGGTTTTAATAGTGTAATAAGTAACATCAGGAACAAGACAGTTACAGCAACATGACATAGTTAAAATTTTCTGTAACAGTTAAATGTGCCCTTGATTAGAAAAGAACTGTCACACTTTAAGTCAAGTAAAATAGTAAAATTCAGAAAAACATAAATACAGAGTGTCACATTCTATTAGAAAAATCTTATCTTGGGAAGTATTTTTAAAAAATGACCATTCAGAGTAGCTCACTATTTTATCTCCAAGCTATGAAATGAAGCGTTATATCATTCTTTGATAAATCAAGGAGAGCCACCCACCTCTCTGGCTTCATGCGTGTCAGGGACTGTTATTCTGTATGGAGCATCAGGAATGTCATAGTATGGTTGGTCCTTGTGAATGTCCTAAACAGAAACAATTATCAACCCTCATTAAGACAAAATTCACCATCACTTGACATTAACACTCCAGGTAGCAAACAAGAACCTAATTACCAAACCTATTTTGTTAACATTTGCTCTCAAAGTCAATTTGAACAGCTCTAAAATAAACTGTATTCCAGTTTGATTTTTAGAATAAATAATTTCAAAAATCCAGAGCACTCTCTTCAACATTTAGTACAAACATCAACTCTATAAAGCATTTCCATCTTCAAAAATTCCTGCATGTAATAGATTCAAGAAATATGGATACACATACACAGACTGGAGAGAACACAATCTGAAAACCATAATTCATAGAAGACCAAACCACAAACCAGAAGAACACCACCAGATTTTTATTTCAAATGAGACATATCAACAATTATAAACCACATCTGACAACAACTTTTTAGCACTAGTTTTACTACTTATGAAATAGGGTTGCAAAGATAATTCTTGCTTTATAGAATTTAAAATTAAGATTTTATCAATCTTAGTAAAAGGAAAACCAAATTACAAACTCAATTAAGTATCAAATAAATGCAGAACAAAGCAAAAAAAAAAAAAGTTCTAGGAAAGAAAAAGTACTTACTGCACTAAGAGACAGAGACAATGTCTGCAGAATATCTAGCATAGTCTTCAGCACAGTTCCACTCCACAGCAAATGAGGAAATCTAGAGCAAGACAGAATTCAGAAACACAATAACCATGGAGAGCTGAGGAAGAACACCATTTTATCAAGGGAGCTGCTTAAACAGCCAGCTTTATACATCCCTAGGTAAGCTCACACTCAACAAAAGCCACAAAGCCTGCCGTGGCTCACAGCAGGCTGGCTTAATCCAGAGCCAAAAGCTGAGGAGAGCTATTTCATAGGAGTTGAGATTGCATTTATATCATGGGCACTTTGCTTTGCTCCACCCAAGGGAATACTAAGCAGACACACATTTTAACCAGGGGTTTCAGAGCTCAGGCTAGAAATACTATTTTTCAAGGAGACATTTCGGCAGAAGTAGCAGCCTGACCAGTGTCACCAAGTGCCTAAGCAACCACTAAACAGTCATTGTGAAAAGAGAAACATGAAATCTATACTCACTTGTCTACCAGCCCAGATAAGTATTTGTCTGCAACTCTCCTGATCCTCTTGTGAATGTGGTTGAAATTCACCAGCAAGAACTGAGCATGTCTCTCCAGCTCCTCTTCATTCTCCTTCGTTTTAGGCTAAAAAACATGCCAAAGAGAAGTATGAAGCTCTTAAAGGAAAAGACAAACTCATAAACTGAAATGAGAACATTTATACAAATTCAAAATTTTGGTTTCCAGGTAACCTACTTTATCAGCCATCATTGACAGGAAAGCTTCAAACACCTTATCAGCAACAGCTATAACACACTGCATCATACCTGAGGAATGGAGAGAAGTGACAGGTTTGATTGTCAAAATTATATTTGTTTTATAAATCATGCTTGACTCTTAAAAAGTGTTTATGTTTACTCAGCCAATATTGAAACTGTTTCAAAACAAAACTGGTGTTCTTGGCAAGAATAAAGCAGCAGCAATCTGGTGAACATGATTCATTTTGTTATATAGCTGCTTGATTTGTTTCTGTGTTGCAAGCCTGGATATAATTTCGTGGTATCTCAAGATGAAAGAAGACCAGACAGGTAAATCTTACCGGATTTGTCTTTCTGAATTGCTTTATCTTCAAAATAGCAAAACATTACTTGGAAGCGATCTTGGTCAGTTGAACGCAGCACCCTAGGGAAGGAGAATTTTGTAAGTTGGGGTGTTTTGGGTTGTGTTTATTTCAGGTTTTGTTTTAGATTTTGTTTCAGGGATTTATTGATGGTTTTGTTTCAGGATTTTTTTGCTGTTTCATCAGTGAAAGGAAGTAAATATCTATACATATACCTCATATACTCTAGGCGGTAAACAGAAAGGAGATAGGTAGACATGGCAAAGTCCAACTTATTGATCAACGCTGACACTTCTGGAGGAGGATCCAAGAGATTGATTATGGTACTCCGTAGTTCATTTAATTCAGCCTAGAGATGAATACACAAAGTTATCTGAAGTAGGAGTACTGTGTTCATTTGTGTCCTCAAGCATGCATTCAGCTATTACTCTGTTCATGTTTTAAACCTTCACAAACAATATGTCAGGATGCTTCTGCCTGCAGACTCAGACCAACCTCCCCTGACTCAGCAAGTCACAATGCTTCAAAGACAGAACAGAATTAAATCTGGAATCAAGCTCCTGGCAAAAATAACTGCTAATTTTCATGCAGTTATACCAATGAAGAAATACAATTCCTACATGCAAGTTCAACCAACATCAACTCTGTCCAGCTCCTGAAACTTCATGGACTTCTTGTGCCAGTCTTTGGTGTCACAGAACTAAGTATCTAGGCACAATGCAGATTTCTGTATTATTCAGAAGCCAAAGAAGATTTCATAAACCAAGAAGAGCCCTTGGGCAAAATCTGTCCTGCAAAATTTATCCTATAAATGCTAGGGAGAGAGAAAAATACTCGTATAAAGCCAGAACAAACTTAACATTTCTTTGAAAGACTGCATGCGTTGCTTCCTTTCAAATTTTGTTGATTTTGTTCTTTTAAACGGTGTAAGTTTTGTCAGGTACAAAATGGATGAAAAAGTACTACAAGGCTTCCATCTCCACAAAGACTTGGTTTCTACACCTAATCAAGGTGGTGTAGTTACCCCCATAAACACTTGTATTAACACTCCATTAAACTGGCCCCGAGTCACTTATGCGTCAGAAGAATAGTGTAAAATAGCTGCTTTTCACTAATAGAAGGCAGGCTGAAGGGGTGTTGTGCTATTTCAATATATCACAGATACCATGCCATTTAACAGTGGCAGACATTATGGAAGGAGGTAAAAGAAGAAATTAATTCCTACAGAAGTCACGGTGTCATTCTTCATGGCAGAATTGTACTGCAGAACAGATCGAAGTGGCTCCTTGCTGGGAAATGTGAGTAATGGAGACTTGGTGGCAATTTCACACACACCTTCATACCATTCTTCTGGCCAAAGACCTGGAACAGAAGTAGAAAGAGAAAGGTGGTATAAGGGAGGAAAAAAAATCAAATTTCACAAAGGTGCCCACATTACCAAGCTTTGCACTACTGCCTAGGGTTAATTGTTCATGCACTTAAGCGCAGACACTCAACACACATGGATCCATGTTCCAAACTTAGTAAGTATGTTTAGGTGAAGCTTCTCAGTGGATAAGAAGTTTCAGCTTAATTACCATTGTACCCCATGTGTCTGATCTCCCATTTCAGGAACCTGGCTATCAAAACTCATAACTAAGGCTATTAACTTGGAAATAAAATTAAGTACAAGTTGTACTATGCTGAATCTGATAACAAAACTGCAAAGATTTAAAGAAATTGTACCAGAGAACTGCCATGTAAGCTGTTTCAAGTATCTTTATGCCTTTATTTTTTTTCCAGCTGCTGTGAATAATTTCCATATAGTTGTATTTACATTCATCAAAAGTTTAAATGTGAGCAGCAATGCTGTCCTCTTAGAATGTACAGTACCTGATCCTTCCACAGCAAATCCCATCAGCACTGAATACAACCAGAAATCACGGAACAGCTTCTGCAGCCTGGGCTTGGCCTCCTTGATGGGTGGCAGGCGTCTAGTGAGCTACCAAAGAAATAAAAATTAACATTAGAAAATGGTTGGAGTTAGAATAACTAAATTCCACACTAAGGAATCAATTAATGTAGCTTCTTTATTATGATTTACAAAGGTAATATTCTTCGTCACCTATGAAAACTAGTACTATGTTGCTAATGTTATATTATTCTTTTTGGAGATCTGACAGGCTAACTTTTTGAGATGCCTGAAGTAAGAATTTCCTTTGTTTTACACCGGAATAACACCATGCTGATACAGTAACCTCTGAGAAGAATACATAATATTAGTATACTATCCACTGCAGGGAGGAAGAGACCACATGGTCCTTTAAACTGTGCTGAAGACAATGCCATGCAGCTTTGCTTCAGTGTAAAGGAACTCTAAACTAAATAAATATTAGTCAAAAACACTTCTGGTTGCTATTGTTTATTAGCTTTGTGGAAATACATTGAGGCACCAATTGGGGATCTTTCATTGTTTGCACCCACGCACAGAATGACATCAATTCTGAAGAATTTACTATCTAAACAAGCAAGTAAAAGAGCATTACTTTCAAGACATTTATTAAAATTCTCTGATACTTTTTGCACAAACAGCTGCTACTACCAGAGCAATGTTATATCCTCCCAGACAACAAAATATACAATTTTAGAAAAATTTATATAACAAAGATCATAGTGTGTTATCCTAAAAAGAGCCAGCACAGGCCGTGTATAAAAAGTAAAATTAATTGTCCATTAAACCGCAAGCTTTATTCAATATGAGTGTATATTATTACTGTAAACTTTATTAACAAATGTTACACTCTAATATAGCTTGAAGAAGTTTTCTCTAACTACAATAATTCGCTCTAGCTATGAGAGCCAGCAATACTTCAGTGAAACCTTACATAAAGCCAACTTTGGATGTATTTGTAAATCACGAGGGAGATAAGTTATTTAAAAAATAAAAGCATGAAAAATCCCTCTATAAGAATAAAATCAGTCTGAGTTTAAACTGGTGAACAGCACTATGGTAAAAAACTGTTGTGTAATGGAAATCTTTGCACCAATATAACACCAGCTGAAGAAGCCCCATCACAACCACAGATGCCTCAAACACATTTGCACTAAGATGCTCCCCCCATCCCCCATTTCAGCAAGAAATAGCAGCTACAAGGCTTTTCCTGTCATTAACAGTCAAGTTTATGTGCGTGCTTGACTTTGAAACTTTCCATACACACTGATTTTTGCTCAAAGATCTTCTTCAAAAGGGAACAAGTACCTGCAAAGCCCTAAAAGTAGTTCAACAAACAACAGAGAATTCAGCAGAGATCACTAGGCAAGGGAGGGATTTTGGCTGACGAAGTAAATTTAGCAGTGTTTGGTTTAGAGAATGTTTACTTTGGGAGATACACAAAAAAACCAGCGTCAAAGTTCAGATTTAAACCCTGCCGTTCCCTTGACTTGAGCTTTTCAACACATCCTTCCCGTAGAGTGGCTTAAAGGTAAGCTTCATTTACCTCTCCTGTTATTTTAGGTAGATCTCACCAAAGACATACATATTGCAGAGAAGGAGGATGTTTTACCTGTGTAAGTGCAGCTAAGCAAGAACTGAAACTCAGTGTAGACAAGATTGTAAAGTTGGGAATACAGGCGGCAAATTCTGCTGTGCCAAGAGCAGAAAATGTTTATCAATGGTTACTGGACAGAGTATCTCAGCCCTAAGGACCTAACTTCTGGGGGCGGGGAAAAAACTAATGAATTTATGAAGAAACAGTATGAAAAAGACTGACTCGAGATGTTTAATCACAGTCTAAAACAATTTCATAAGCATCTTATCTGGATCATTCATTTTTGCAAAACAATGTATTGTTTCATATGGGAAGATCACCCTAAATGGTTTTAGGATTTAAAGCAAATTAGTTTGGGGGAGAGTTTCAAAAATTAAACTGTCAGCTCAGTTATTTCAATCTGGATACAACATGTTTGAAAATATTTTCCTTCAAGGTTTTTTTCACTGATACACAGGTCAGTGAACAGGTACAGGTATGTGAACCTTTATACTTTAAAGAACAGCTCTCTTTCCTAACTTAAAAGGCATTTTAATCAACATCTTAGTAAGATTTTTGTTTTAACTGTATTCAGTATTTTGTCCTGTATTATATTGTAAATAGCTGTCTTTTTACTCAAAAAAGTGTATCAATTATAATAAACTTTATAAATTCATGAAGTAACTTTATAATTAAGTCTGAACAAATCGCAAGGCCTGGCATTCAGACACCCATTCAGTTTCAGCTGAAAGAGCTATTGAACACTTATATTTTGATCTCTGACTGTTACAGGAGGGAATTACACTTTTTCATATCTTTTTAAGATCACTGTAATTACTGCACCCAATATTATGGTGAAAAGTCTCTCAGACCCACTCCTTGGTAAAGGGTTTTACAGCTGAGTAAGTCTGATGGATTCTCTTCAAATACGTATACCAAAGAAAAGTCTTTATTTAAAAAATAATTTAAAAATGCAAGAGTCCAATACTCAGTAGATGAAGAGATTGATTAAGTTTCCCTTAGAAAAATGCAGGTTCTACTTAAATGTATTCTCAAACAAAACAATGAGTTTAGGAATCTAGGACTGGCATAACAGTAAGCCTAGAGAAACAAAGTTCTGAAGGGAGCTCACAGAGACTTCACATCAAGAAGAAAACAGAGAGCAGTATGAGTTCTGCAGTGCTACACAAAAGTGAAACAAAACATAACTAAGGCAAAAGCAGAATTAAGCCAATCCATTATGGAAGCGGCAGATGAGAACAGAGAGCTGCAGAAGGGGTGCACAGACATTGAGTAACACACCCGAGTAATGCCATGAGCAGGCCAGGAGAGATGTTTGTGCCCAACACTTCCATCAGTGCCATCCCACTAATGATACTCAGTGCAAACACATGTCTTTCTACATGCCTAGACCTCCTCAACTGACCAGATTACTGCCTTGCTTTTCCAAAATACTCCCACAAAACTTCCATTTTTGTTGTAGCTGCAGTATGTTTGTTTTTCAAATTTTTCAGTACATCTCAGCCTTCTGGTATGCTCCTGCATGGGATTGGATCAGGAGTCCCCCTTCCTCCTACAAAGCTTGAATCTTCAAACTTAACTTTACATTGTATTTTCAGCACACACTCCTAACACAGCGCACAGCTGAAGTGTAACAGTTTGTAAATAAAGAGTCCCACATATTTTGGGTAATGAGTTTGTTACTGTTGAAATACGCCAGAAATGATTATTTGTATGGGAGGAGGTCAGACAATTCTTTGGCAGGCTGGAGGCATTGTGTAAGCAAAGCCAATTACCAGCAAAACAGACTTCTCCATGTAATTGACATCTGTTCCACTAAAAAACAGCGCTGTCAAATAAGGTAACTATAGATCTGTTGCTGTGACAGAAATCAGCATGGACCTAAAATTAGGAATAGATAACCAAAATTCAATTATCCTCAGCTCTCTGAACTGTGTTGTCTTCCAGGCTTTCACCTGTCAGAATGAAGTTCCTATTTCAAATGCTTGCCCTTGCTCTCATGATAACTTCCACATTTTGCGGAGTCAAGGACGTCACTGAGCATTTTGAAAGCCTTAAAGGTGCACAGCCACACAAAAACGGGACTTATGATATGCCAAACCTACCACTTGAGTTCCACAGAGAAAACACCATCACTAATGACTTGATTCCTGAAGAGGAGGAGGAAGAGGACTATCTAGACCTCGACAAGATACTGAGTGAAGATGACTACAGTGATGTTATTGATGCTGCCCCATACATGGTTTCTGAAGTTCAGCAAGGAAATATTCTTGAACTATTCCAGGGCAAAACCAGAATCCAGCGCCTCAATATCCTCAACGCAAACTTTGGCTTCGACCTTTACCGCAGTGTGGCAGACAAGGCCAGCTCCTCAGACAATATTATCATGGCTCCTGTTGGTATTTCCACTGCAATGGCTATGATTTCCCTGGGTCTGAAGGGTCAAACCCAGCAGGAAGTGTTATCTGTTCTTGGCTTTCAAGACTTCATTAATGCCAGCAGCAAATATGAGCTCATGACCGTTCACAACCTCTTCCGCAAGCTCACCCATCGGCTCTTCAGGCGCAACTTTGGCTACACACTGAGGTCTGTCAATGACCTTTATATTCATAAGGACTTTTCTATTCTGAATGATTTCAGAAACAATATGAAAACATACTACTTTGCTGATGTCAAACCAGCTGATTTCTCAGATCCTAGCTTCATAGCCAAAACCAATGAACACATCTTAAAGGTGACCAAAGGATTAATAAAGGAAGCTCTTGTGAATATAAACCCTACAACACTGATGATGATTCTTAATTGTCTTTACTTTAAAGGTAAGAATCTGTTATTTCAATTTTAGTGATGGATCTTCTCAGTTTGCAATACACTGCCATATGTCATTAGATATTCCTGATGGAACTTAAGTCTAGTCTATGCTATAAAAAATCCACTGACTCCCTCATTAAGAATCTCTATTATTAGCCCATTTTTGCCTGTTTCTGTAGCACAACAATGTTCTAATCATGCTCTGAATTAGTAGGTATTGTATACATAGAGCAAATGCTTACTACTTCCAAAACCTTAGACTCGCAGTGAGACAGAAAAACAACATGCAAATGCAGAATAGCCCCAGAAAGCATAAGCTCTGTATAAGTCTCAGATGGGGAGGTATACATGCATATGCAAGTTATTAATCACATTCACTCGTGGTGTCACTGAAATGGCACAGGTTGATTTCAGTTAAAGCACTTAACATTTCTGAAGTATTCAGGACTCATACAAATGACTACAAAGAATTTCAGCTTGAAGGATGCAATTTCTTAACACGATCAGAGCATGATCCTTGTCAACAAGCTCATAGAGGGGACCTAAGAGAATAACCAAAACAGTATTCTTCTACAACTAAAACAAAACACATTCACTACATGGAATATTTCAGTTAATTCAGCATGAACTATTTGCTGATATGGGCTCCTTCATGTATTAGTATAGGCTGAACAGCTAAAGAGGCTTGAAGTAAAGACTGTACAATATATTCTTATTATAAACCCTTATTTTCAATATCTTTACGTTTAAACTAAGAGCCTGTGGTGAGACTTCAACATAAGTTATCTGCTTCAGGTTGAGAGTTTGCTAAATTTTCAACAAACTTTAAAATTATATTAAATGAACAAGAGGCTGGAGGTGCCAATGAAAGAAGAACTGAGGATAAAAGGAAATCTGTTACTGTTTAAGGTGAAAATCAGATGAAGGTGACTTAAAATATGGGTAAGGAAAGACAGCCCACAAGGGTAACAGTGCTCGCAAGTACAACACACTGCTTTCCATAATTCATAAAGGAGTTTATTTTTGCCCCAGTTATGTCCCTGCTTCCAGGAAACAAAGGCCTCTCTTACACCTGCCACCTCAGCAGGTTATAGAAGCAACATTCCTATAAATGTACCTTTTTCCACTCACTTGCAAGGAATTACTTTCTTGAAAAATGCCACTTACCTCTACGAGAATCTGAAGCAATCATCAGCATAAAATCCAAATAATCTCCTATTCTCAGGTATCATCCAACAGGCACTTGTATCCTTGACTACATCTCTGAGGATCATATCATACTAAATACAGGGCTGTACTGCCTGTTAGATCATCCTAAGAAAAGGACTATACAAAGTGAAACAGATACACTTTTTTCATAATTTGGTTGAATTTGAAACACCCTTTTGTTTCACTCTGAAATAATTAAATACTTGTGCTATCTCAAAATAACAAAAACACCACAAAAATAGATAGTCGTATTGGAACTCGAATTACCAAGATCAAAAAGACTTTGGGCTTTTTCTTCTGCCCATGAAGTCCTCTTAGTCCAAACTGCCTTGGTACCATCTGCTGAAGGCTGTAATTTCTAACCCTCAAAACAAAGAAGATCAATTCTCTATTGCTGTCTCTCATTCTTTTGTCTTACAGTGACAGTCTCCTGGGAATTCTATTTTGAGTGGAACTGAACTTTTTAAAAGCAAGTTCTGCTCCTGAGTTTCTTAGTTTCCCCACTACTCCTTCTAACACATCAACTTTTGTCCACATCTTTCCATTTGCACTGTTTGTACCACTGCAGAAAACCTCTGTTAAGCCCTCAGAACTAAGAAACCTATACACATTTTCAGATATACAGAGATGCTCAATACAAGTGATACTGAGTAGTGGGATACTTGACAAATACTGTGAGCTTTTAAGCTCCTTTTATATTAAAGACCATCAAGAAACTATTGGAAACTTTTTATGTTGGTAAGAAGCATATTTTATCTTGCATAGATGCCCAGTCTACCCCCATTCTGCACACCTCTGAGCAATCATTTATGAGCTTCCTACCAATTAGGAGTTGGTTATTTTAGCCATGGCAGCTTTGGCAACTGACAAATGTTGACAAGTCCAAAATGTCCTGATTTTTTCTGAGATTCTGGTCATGAATGCAAAAGAGGAGTCACTCAGTGGAGACAACATCTACCACCACAGATGGATCCAAAACACAGCTTGCGGGAAGATTCAAAACAGAGAACCACAAAAGCCATAAAGTGTCAGCTGGTTTCAGCTGGCCACACAGCTCCTGCTGGATCAGTATTCTACCCCAAGACAAACACATTTGCAAAACTGAATCTAAGAAAAATGTTCCCCAGCTCCTGTCTTTTACTAGGAAGAGCTGAGGACATCTCCCATCCCTCAGTGGATGGCAGTGCTGTGGAAGCTCCCCTGGCCCACAGCAGCCCCATGTCATTGACCAGCTGGAGTTCTACTGGAGTTCTACACCTGTGAATTCTGCTCCCTGAAAAACAGCCAGATACTGGGTTTTCCTTCGAAGTGGGAGAATTTGTTTGGGACTGGCATCATCCATTCTATACCCCACTCCTTTCAGACTATTAACCACAGTCTGACTGCTTCTCAAACTGGCCCCCATCAGCCTGACATGTGAAGGAACTATTAGAATGAAAGTTGGACTTAAGCCTTTTTTTTTTTCTTATTCACAGTCAATCTGGCAAAGTCAGACTAAGGAACCAATTAAGGCTATATTTGTAGGCTTTCCACACAGTCACAGTCACATTCCTCACATACTTGCTTGCCAATGATGACCTAAATTCCTGAGTTTTTACAGGAAATACTGGCAACACTATTTCCACTATAATCTTCTAGCTTTGTCTGCCCCTTAAGACATTATGTTTATTCCAAAGCCACAGTTCCATACAAAGACCAACAGAACACTGCATTTAAGAAATCTTCTTTCAAACAGTCAGTAGATATTTCTGGTATCCAGAGTAGCTCCATATAAAAAGCTTCAAACCCTGATGGCGAAGCTTTCTGGGCTGCAAAATGCGTTGGACTGCATTATTTGGGCCTAAACCTGTCAGATTTCAGCGTATCTACAGGAGCCTGTTATCACATCAAACTGGGTCACAGAATTAAGCAGTCAACACCCCAGCTCTTCAGGCTAAGACAGAAACTGAGCTAGTTTGAATGGACTAAGGTAAGGTAATGCCTTCAGCATATCATCTTTTACAACCTTATGCAAAACGAAACCAGTCCGTGCTTAGCTTGATACACCACTAACATTCTCGAAAGAGGTGCCTTCAGAACTGGATTCAAGCACCACATCTCTCAGAAAGTACAGCTGGGTCAGGTATTCTGCTAGACCCAAACCCTAAAAAATATTTTGCATCTGTTTAAATTTCTAGGTTCCTCATAGGGAAAAATAATACATGCCAAGTACATATTCATATTTCTGGTTTGTGTTCACCTGCTTTTGTAATTTGGAACACTCAAATCAGACAAATGTTAAGTTAGAAAGCCAGGAACTTTGAAGTCACTTTAAAACTTGTCTTCTAATTCAGGCTTCACTGAAATCAACAATCTCCGACAGTAACTCCCAATTCACGTGACTTAAAGCTCAGTGTAAACCTATTCTGGGAACATTTTATTAAACAGGGACCTTGGGGGTTTATCTGTCTTCTGCATTGTATTAACAGGAACTTGGGAGAATAAGTTTCCAGTGGAAATGACTATGAAGAGAAGTTTCCGGCTGAACGAGAAGCAGACGGTGAAGGTGCCAATGATGCAGACCAAAGGGACCTTCCTGGCTGCCGCAGACCCTGAGCTGGACTGCGGGGTCATCCAGCTCCCCTTCGTGGGCAACATCAGCATGCTCGTTGTACTCCCACACAAACTGTCTGGCATGAAAGCCCTCGAAAAGCAGATCACACCTCAAGTGGTAGAAAAGTGGCAGAAGAGCATGACAAACAGGTATCTGCTGAAAAGCAGAACTTTTTAAAGTCTTAATGTAGTTTCTTGATGGGACTGACAAGTAAAGCATGCAGAAGATAATATATTATATTTTGATAAAAAGTACTAAATGTAAACAAAACATCCAAAAATGGATTTATTGAGTTAAAAATCAGGACCAGTGATCTCTCAAAATTTAAACGCCATCAAGGAATCAAGGATGATTGAGGTAGAAAATTGTAATGAAGTTTCAAAATTCTTTCTATTGAGTATTTAATGATGCAGATTTAAAGAAAAAGTTCTTCCTGGTAAAGTTTATAATGAGAAAGAAAAACGGGACTGTGAAAATAACAGATTACTGGTGCAGAATAATCTTGGTCACATCAGCCTATGTTAAGTTCAGCACTGAGCATTTCAACAGAGCTGTGTGTAAAGGAATACATTCCATAATCAACAAAGGACATCACAGTTGTGGGAGAGGAAAAATAATAAAGCCTCCCTTGAGGAAGATGACAGAGTAGGTAGATCTGTCTTCAGACTTGATAAAAAGAGATTATTTGATGTGCTACCGAGGAATTCAACCTATTTCTGTTGTACACAATGAGTGAAAAATCTCCAGTTTAGTACTTCAGAAAATCTTTCATCTCGACACTTATTACAAGCATGCACTGAACTGCTCAAAGTCACGTATCTTATACACATAAATAATGCAAATCATAATAAATATCAAATTGACAAACTAACAGCTTTCACAGGGGAATTAATTTTTTAAAGCACAGTTTTAAAAGTCATGATGCTCAAGTTTTGAAAGCAGAAGTACAGTCCTGTAATTCTCTGTGTCCTACTTGCTGAAGACAGCAAAAATAACCCAAACCACAACAGGTCTATAAAGTAAAGGAGTCATGCACCCCCATATCTGCTCAATGATTTTTCCTTTTTGTGTTTATTTTTACTAGAACAAGAGAAGTGGTTCTGCCTAAATTTAAGCTGGAGAAGACGTATAACTTGATTGATTATCTGAGATCCATGGGACTAGAAGAATTGTTCAGTGGAAAAGGCAACTACTCTGGTATATCAGATGAGAAGATCACCATTGACAGGGTATTTACTCCTCATTTCACCTCCTCTCTGATTAAACTATGTCACCCAATAACATGGCAGCACAGTAATAATATTGCACAGTAGGCTAAAACAATATTTTTTTCTCATCTTTTCTGGAGGACATAGGAGGGAGAGTTGTGAGTTAGTCCTTGTCTATTCACATAATGAAGAATATGTTTAATCAGATGTCAAAGGCATGAAGAGTGTTGTGGTCAGTCAGGAACAGGCTTCTCTACAAAACAAAACCCAAAGGATTGGTGCTGTGTAGGTGTCACCAACAAGGGTGTGGGACATGGAGCAGGAAAGGCTGTGAGCACATCATTCAAGTGTACTTGGGAGAGCCTCAATTTCTCTTTTGTTTGTTTTCCTGTTTTGTTTGAACAGTTCAATCACCAAGGCACAATAACAGTGAATGAGGAGGGCACAGAGGCCGCAGCAATAACCACGGTGGGGTTCATGCCTCTCTCGACTCAGATCCGCTTTGTCGTCGACCGCCCCTTTTTGTTTCTGATCTATGAGCACCGCACCAGCTGCCTCCTGTTCATGGGCAGAGTTGCCAACCCAGCCACATCTTAAAAGCAGAGAAGACCCTCCAACACTCTGTTACACATGGCCTGTATAATTACCTGTTAAAATACCAGCATCATAGAGGAAAATTTATTGTCGTATTAGCCAATACAAAAGCCACTGGTATCAAAAGAAAATATATTATCTACAGGTAGTTTCTCATGAATGGACTCACAGCAGTAGATAATTTGACTGCAATTTAAAATGGCTAGTGCCATGTATTGATACAAGTGTATTAATAGAAAAAAAAAATCACAAAGTAATTTACACTTTGTGTTTTGCATCAGTGTATAAAATGTAATCAATAAAGTATTTAGACTATCTGGATTCTTGAAATTTAGCTCTAAATTTGTGCTAGGATGTCTGTTTATGATAACTAGGACGAAGGAAATCCTGAATACCTGACCAGCCACAGACACTGAAGTCTCTCCTGTGCATTTCACACAATCTAACTTGAAAAAGATCAGACGTCACCATTCTTTCCTTTGATTACATCACTTAATGTTCACTGAACGCACACAATGTGTATTAACGTTCAGACTGATACACACAATGAGCCTCATGGACCAGTGTACCAAGTAAGAGGAAACAGAAATGTCTTGGCAGAATGAAATACTAAGGGACCCACTACTTTTCCCCAATCTGACTTGTATTGCCTCAATACTTTCTCTGATCTTCATTAGTAAATGAGGTATCAGAATTAGGCCAGCCTGGTAAATGATATAAATATCCTCAGAAGAGCCTTGAGAGGGAAAGCAGGCAGCAAAATGCTCGTTTCACTGGCTCAGTATGACATAATCCTCTCTACAAAGAAAGCCATTTATAGCAATCATTCTGTTAATATTCCAATGCACTCTCCATACTTGATTTAATGGACAAAACCTTTCAAGTCACTGCAAACTTTCTGAATCATTCTGGTAACGAAACAAATGCTGTTCAAATATCTCACATTTGAAAATGAGAAGATTTACCCCCACTCTAGAATACTGCGGTCTACCTGGTACAAGGAACAGAACTGCACCATACATTCAAATTATTAAAGACAATGAACATACTCACCTCTCCACACCTTACTTTACATCATACCTTTTAAAAAATGTGCCTCATAATCCAGTGAGAATATTTTTATTATTTTTTGCAGTATCAAACACTGTATGAATCTATATACGTTACAAATTTGTCTTATGTTAGCAAAAACAAGCAAATAACCTATAAGCCGACAGTTTAAGAATTATGAATTTTCTTAAAAAGGTGTTTTTCCAAAATTAAGTTTAACTTGTTGATTTAATCTTCCTTTTATATACTGCTGTTTGTAATTTTGCATCTACTCCAATAATATGCTCCGTACACAAAGCTTTTTAACCTGTCCGCCAGTGAAATATTGGTATTAGATGATGACAAATGATGAAGAGCTGATACTGAATAGGAAACTCAGATGTTTCCTCCTGTTCCTGTCTTTTAAGTCCACCATGTAACGGACAATTTTCAGTACTGGAAGTGCACAACAGAAATCATTAACATTCATATACACATATAAACGTTATTGTTTTATCTGTATTCTAAAAGGAAAGCATATACAAAAAAGAAAAGTCTATGCAAAAGATTAAATATTCATGCCCGAGGTTTAATTAGTTTATCAATGATTGGATGAGCTGGAGCATCTGCAATACAGGGTTTTTTAGGACTTAAGTAATGACAATTATTCAAGGCAAAGAGGTCAAGCAGAAAAGCAAATCAGCTACTGCTCAAAACTCATGATCTTCATACATTGTGCAAGAAAGTCAAATATTTGCTTCAACAACCATAATGTAACCATTAACTCTTGCTTCAGATTCTGGCACTGACTGCATTTAAAGGTCACATTGGTTAAGAAAAATGCAGTTATCCCCAGCTATTCAGAACAAATATATCACAATAAAAATTTGAAACAGAAAAGTACTTCCATTACTTTTACATCAAGTCTCTAACAAACACTAATCTGTTCTAAATATGGAAGGAATGGTCCTGCTTTCACTCAAATCAGCAACACTGACAGCTGAAAAATGCCACCCACTAGAACATCTCTCTCAATGCAGGACTCATGCAAAAACTGAGAAATTGAATAACAGTGATCCAAGACATTTATAAACACATTTCTGTCAAGTTAGGAACTAGTCCTTGTTATCACTGCTGAATTTGGGGAAGGCTTATGTAGGAAAACACTGGAAGAGACATGGGAAGGAAAGGAACAGTCCTTTGATCTTTAACTAGTACGAATTTTAGACTCTTCTCTTTGACAAGCTTCAGTACAGAGGTTTGTGGGGCAGAGTATGAAATGAATGCTTTTTTGCTGCTTGTTAAGGGATATGCAGTGTGAACAAGTTACAGGCAGGCTTCCCTACTGCACGCGTGGGACATGTTTCTCCCTTTTGTCCCACCAGCTGTGCAGGAAAAGTTCCACAAAGTAATTCAGCTTCAGGAGGGAAATAAAGCAGCATGATGCCTTTTGTCCTTCAGGAAGTTTGTCTACGGATCTTTTAGACATGACTTTTTTTGGTAAAACCTACAGCAGTTAGGCAAATAGGCCTACTGACCTGGTAACACACCTTGGACATATCAAATTTTCTGTTAGAGATCTAGATCTACAATCTTTTCCTGAATTAGCACTTATACTTTGTTAAAATAAAAGGTTTTTTCCCCAGAAAAAAAATTACATCCAAGACTGAACACAGATACGCTTCAGAATAAATGAGCCTGGCATGGATGTCAGTGTCCCTGCATAGTTCCTGAAATGCTTTCAGCCTGACAGTCAATTCTCGTTTCAGAAGACACAGGACACTTAGCCCCTACTTTATCAATGATTTTTTTTTCCTTTTAAGAAGCAGAATTCACTTTGCTGCCAAACTAAAATTTATTTTTCACTCTGTTTCTATTAACTTTTGTTTTTCGCTTCTCCGCAGGCCACAGATATGTGCTGTTTATAACACTGCATACCAAACTATTCAAAGTAATATTCCCTGCATTATTATGTAGCTCAAGAATCTCCTGAATTCATGGCTTGAAACAATCTATCCCTGAATCACAAAAGATTCTTTGTTGTCAAGAGATCTGTCATTATTAAAGAAATGTTCCCCCTCTTAGAGCAAGGTGTATTATTTTACAGTAGTACTACATTTTTCCTGGATAGTAATCTCTGCAGTAGCTGTCAATCAAACCATTCTGATAATATCTGATAAATGCAAGAAAATTATTGTTTGCAACAACCCAACCATTGGATACTCACCACAGCAATGACAGGAATAAGCACACCCAGGTTCCCTGCGCTACTGGAGGCCTGGAGAAGAAAAAGGATAAGATCAAAACATCTACAAAAGCATTTCTAAAGTATTTGCTATAAGACATATTTCAAGCATCAAACATTAAATTACAACTCTGTATCTTGCAAAGAGATGTGCACAAGGTGGTCAAGAGAGCACCCAAGAAATCCACAGGACTGAACATACCCTGGAATCTTTTAACAAAGCTTTTCAGATTTTCCTCATGGACTATTGAAGACCCTGTCTGCACAGGGTCTGTAGATATTCAATAACTGCTAGAAAAATGATCACATTAAATGGTTGGCCACAAACAAGTGTCAAATGTTTACCACAAGTTTCATTTTACTATCAAAATGAAGCCAAAAATAACAAGCCTGTAAAAAGACAGGATTTTCAAGAATTTATTTCAACAGGAGGAGCTGCCTTTTCCATTGAAATATAAGAAGCATAAGGAAAATACATATTTCCTTGGGCTTTTTAGGATTTTTTAAATTGCTTGCTATACAAGTGTGCTTGCTCTTGGCCGAGTATTTAAGAACTGAAAACATTCACTGAGCACAGCACATCATTTCATACCTTTTCTAATCACGCAAACAGGCACAGAAACCACACTGAGACATCTCCTCTCTAAAGCCTTTCCCAACCTCTGATATCCCCCCACAGCTGAGAAAGAGGGAATGCTCCGGCTCCCTCCTCACAAGAGAGAGATTGCTGGCCCCACAGAGATGAGGCAGGGAAGATGGACTAACAGGGTACAGCTTTGCATGAAGTGGAATAAACCAAAAGGAAGGAATTAAAAAAGCAAAAACAAAGAAGGAAAGAAGAGAATGATAGAGAAACAAAGCCAAATAGTCTTCAGATGAAACAATAACGGTGCAACCCAACTAAAACAAATTTCAGTTCTCTTTCCTGGAGAGTCAGGATATAGCAAAACAAAAGATGGGTCTTAAAATATTTTTTAAGGGAATAAAATAATAGCACACAAGACACTCTAAGGGGTAGGGACAACTGGAAAAAGTCACTATTTTTTTTTGTTAACTTCAGAACAATCCACAGCATGTGACTTACTCTTTCAGAGTCAGAGCAGAGATGTAAACTAGCAGCAATAGCCAGAACCCAGCAGAACTATACAGTTTCTGTAGAAAACCCACTTTTCTAGCAGCATTTTTGTTAAAAAATGAAATATTAGCCTCTCTATGATAATACATGGCACTGAGGGTGAAGAAGATGAAATGACTTCCTGGGCATACTCAGGGGACATTCATGTCAACTATCAGGAATAGCGAAAGAAAAATAAGATATTTTGTCTTCTCCTCACAGAAATCACTTTTGAATGGTTGAAAATAGAACAAATAAATCACTGAACATTTGCCTATGTCTCTGCTTCTCAGCACACTAAAATTTGCTTTGTAACCTTTAAAATGTTCAGTGCCCCTGGGGAGCACAGCATGCAGAGTTGTTTTACCCTCTTTATTAATAGTTTCTGGAAAATGAAGTGACCCTGTCTTCAGAATATCTTTCACAACTTTTACTCTGCATTGACTAGTGTTCTAGTGAGAACTGCTCTCAGTATCTTCACACTAAAGAAACACTGCCTCCTAGCTCAATCCACCTGAAATAAGACATTTCTCCATTTGCAGAACTGCACAGCTTTAACTGAGTGCAGCAGTTTGTCTCCCATACTGACTCCAAAGCATCCCGTGTTTCCTTGGGCAGCTCTGCCTCTGACACTCCAGTTCAGGCAGTCTCAGCTGAACTGCAGCTATCACCTGCTTTAGCTGGGACACTCCACAGGTGTCTGAAGGCATCCCAGACCTGCACTCACACTCCATGACCAGAACACACTCTCCATGACCAGAACACACTCTCAGGCTTAGCACGGCGTGGGTTTTCCCTGTGTGTTTAAGGGTGTGTTTAGCAGTGCCACCCAGATAAAGCACAGCTGCACGGAATTAAAAACCAGTGCATATCTGACCTTCAATGCTGGGCCTTTTTCACTTGCTCTCTCACTAGCCCTCTTTCCTTCTAGCCCAAGCTGAACAAACAGTTCCAGCAAGTTGATCAGCAGTTCATCCACAAGTTGCTCTTCTTGGATGTTGGCAGCGATGTTGGCCAGGGCGTTAATGACTGCTAAAGAGCAGTGCCTGAGGAGAAAGAACAATTATGAACAAGCAATTCCCCAGGTTTTATATTTTCAATGCTTTCTTCATAATACCGATAGTAACTCTTGTAATAAGGCTACTGACATATTTTCACCCAGGTTTTTTTCTTACTGTTTTTATGAGCAGCACATCACTTTACTGACAATTGAAACGCAACTGTATTTAAGTGAAAAGCTATTTTTAAGTTATGCCTTTGGAGGATGTTCCATTTATGATGCTGTCATGGCCGCAAGGAAAGTACTTTCCTGTAGCAGATAAAAAGCAGCCAAGGGCAGTGTTTCTGTTTTGGAAAAGCTCTTGAGCCGAAGAATCAGAACTCATATCAGTTGTTAAAGCTGAGACTGAATTGTTAAAACATACTGACAGGAACAGTCCTCTTAGCTACTCCCATACTGCATTGAAAGGTATTCAGCCTACCGAAACTACCAACAGTCAGTGAGAATCTTTACCTGTAGTGGGGACAACAATGCATAGCTTACATACAAAGAATTAAATTGTTAATGGTTTGCATTTAATCCCTAACAAGTACCAGGACCAATTAAAAACAAAACAAACTACACTCTCAGCTTTTGTGGACTAAGAGATTAATCACTGCAATTACAGATAACATAAGTCATCAATGTCAATTATCTTTTACAAATGCTGACTCCTTACAAAGGTAAAAGTTATCAATAGTAACTGTAGTGAAAAGCAGTTTCAGGAATGTCTGCATTTTGAAGTGCTATTATTATTTAATTAATGTATTTCTTTTTAACATCAAAGAGCAAAGAATAGTAAAATTTACAACCTTCTAATAAAACTTGATAGTGGGAAAAAGTGAAAAACCCCAAAGCAGCACATAGGGCATTTGATATAGTTTCATACATTTTAGGGACACAGCCAAGTCTTACCTGTATCCGTGGTCCTTATAGTCTTTTGTGGCAGAGTAAACAACTGAGCTTGCTTTAACGCTGATCTGCTGAAACAGATTCCACACCTCCTGGTAAATGTATTGCTGTAAAAAACCAAAACCAAATCCCTGAGTAAAGCTTATTGAATACAATCTCTCTGAAGAACAGCCCTGTAAAATACTCTAAGTATTAGCAAGTTCTTCAGAGAGGTGTGCAGCCATAGTCTGACCAATGGTTTCAGCTTCCATGAAGCAAACAGCACAAATGTTTTTGTGAATGTTTTCAATTCATCGAATTTTACAGAATTTGTTATGTCCTTTAACTCTGCCTTCCTGATGGAAACCATTTTTTCAGGCTTCTGAGTTCTGGTTCAGAAGAATTGCTTGTTCAGAGGCACAAATAACATTTGGAAAAAAATCAATTAATCTTTGTATGACTGAAGAAGACAATCTTCCAAACTTTTAAATGTATGAACCTATAAGACTTTGAAAGTTAATTACTGATTAAAAAAAGATATTCTCCACTTATTTGGGATAGGCCAAGTTTAAAAACTTAATAACTTTTGAAAACATTGAGTTTGGTAGGTTTTATAGTCTTCCTTTAAAAAGGCTCTTATTTTCTATGGGGATTCATCTTCTTTACAGTGACAGCACTTTACACATTATCATAGCTTTTGTTTTCTGATATCACAAAGACTCTACAAGTGTCTACCTGTGGTGAAGAAAAGAAAAACTTTAAAAGCCTTCTGCAAATGCAGTTTCTAAAATACATTTCCATTTAACTAAAGGAAAGGCATCATGAACTGGCATTCTCTTGGTCAATTCTTTCCTTACATTTCCAGTGATGACCAAGCAGCCGAGCTGATCAATGATGAGTACGTCAAGATGAGAAGGTGGCTGGCAAAACTTCTGCTGTAAGATCTGCAGAATGGGTTCCATAACTTTTGGGGTGTCCCTCAGCGCCACTGCAATGTGCCCTAGAGCACGAATTGTGTGGTCAGGAATCAAATGAGCTTCCCTGTTATGAAAACAAACAAAAACCCCAATGTGATAAATGTAACTGTTCAACAGTTATCAAGACCGTGGTTACATTTCACATAAGCAACAGTTCATTCCTATACTAAATTTAAACATCACTAACAGCTTCAATACCGTCACTCTGTACATTCCCAACAGTAGAGGATATACTTGCACAGGTTAATTTTCAAAATAAAAAATAACCTCTCCCAAACTCATTATTGAAGAAATCCACACTAATCCATGAACAAAGGGTTCTAAAAAGAACAGTGAAAAGAAGCAAAATACTAAGACAATAGGATCAGCTACTACAGAACCTCCCCTATTAAACTTCTTGGTTGGTGAATCTCTTAAAAGCAGAGCAAGACAAATGCCACAAGTGATAAGATGTGTCTAGCCAAAAAGGACAGCTGAAGCTTGAAGAGGAAGCATCACTCAGCTGAGGACTCAAAATTGGCTAATATTCACCAAATATTTGCTGATTCAATCAGCTAAAACTGAGTCCATACCTCTCAGGATGAAAACAAGTCTCAGCTCTGCAAAGACTTGGCATGGGAAGATCTTCACTCCACATACAAGCCCATTAATCTCAGAGACATTTAATTCTAAAACAGTGCTGCCAGTACTTATATCTTAGAATAAGATGACTGACAACTTACTTATCACTCTCCTGAGAAATGTACAGACGGTTGGATAAACTGGCAAGAAAGGCCTCAACAATCACTGAATCTATAGTCAAGCCAGCTTTCAAGCACCTGGAATAACAATGGACAGAAAAAACATAATGCATCAATAAAGCATATCACTCTTAACTACTGTAAGTGCATGCCATCTATATATAAGGGAAGCTGGTTTATACTGAAGAGTAAGAACTGATTGCCAAGGAACACTGCAGATATATTGTTTAAAAATGAGCAGAGTTTCTAGTTCTGCTTTCTCCAGAAACAACAAAGATGGAAATATGCAACAAGGTAAATTCAGAATCCACCACTTTGAAACTTAAGTTCCTTGCCTCTAGTCACCATTTGTCCTCCCTCTAGCTTTCTGTAGCTGTCTAAAAGGGAAGAATAATCACTGCCCACATGAGTGTGTGACAATCCTTCTGCTACAAGAAGCTCACTCAATGTGATAATCTAAGCTGAAAACAAAAAAAACCTACTGAGTATCTACAAAAACACCTACCTACTGAAAATGGTGACTAGCAGATGTGGGAAGCAAAACAGTAAGACTGAATTATTATTTCAGAATTAGGACATAAACCAAACCAAGAGACGCCTGAAGGAAAATGAAGTCACAACCAAACAAGGCACAAAGACTTCATGACAGCACAGAATAGCACCTTCTAAATGGGCACAGGACTTTCACGTCATGGAAATAGCACATGTTCAGCATGGTGCCAGGGAAATAACACAATGTCAAGCCCGGTGCCAGTCCCCCTCTTACCTGCAGATGTTGTCTATGGCAATGTCACGCAGCTGCTCATACATGGATGGCTGACCTTTCTTCCCAGGCATTACATTTAGCGTGGACTCTGAATGCTCATTGGTTACACTAATCTTGATGTCATTACCACCTACTAAGAACACAGGAGTACAGAAATCAACACCACTTGCTGAGCTATACAAGCCATTACTGCATTTGACTATTCCTAAATTATTAGTCCTAAATTTAGCCAGTTACTATTTTACTGTTCTTCTTCAGCATTACAATACTGCTTTTGCATCAGCAAGTGATTCGAATTGAACATTTTTCTTCTGGAAGTCATAACTTGATATTAAAATTTAAAAACAACAAAAACCTGCCAAATGCCAAGACAGTCACGTGGCTGGAGCACAGGATATGTATGGGGAGTCTGAGGAACATGACCTAGTTCACTCTGGAGAAGAGGCAGCTTTGGACAGACCCAGTGGCTGCCTCCCAAAGTGCAAAGTAGGCTATAGGGCAGACAGAAGCAGCCTTTGTATGAGAATTAGACACAACAGTCTCAACTTGAAAGAAGGGAATTTCCAACTGGGAATGTGATTTCTTTTTCTTCATGATGACGATAATTACGCATTGGCTCTGGCTGCAGAGTCTCACTCAAGATGGAAGTGCTCAGTGTCAGTAGAAGAGACACAGCAGTTCTACTGCTTATCCTTAGATACTCTTCTACCAGAATTTCATTTACTTTCCTCCTCTCCACCTCCAAAAATAATTACACAATTCCATCTCCATTTCCACTTGCAGCTGTATCACCACAAAATACCAAAAAGTATGAAAAGGCCACACAAGTTGGAAAACAATCATTCTGGAGCACAGGCTTTTTTCCTTTACCTGTGTGATACTGGCTGTGATATTTGTAAAGTTTCACAAGCACTGGGGAAGGTATGACAAGAAAGTCTCTCAATGATGGATTGACAGAATGAACCACAACAGGGAACCTCTCACACAAACGACCCAGACCCTAGATAGGAAAAAAAACAAGACAAAGCCAACAAAACATAGATTTAGAATAAAACAGTACTATTTTTATTTCAGCTGCAAGCTTGCAACTTCAGCTCAATACAAAAAAAACAGAAAGCAAAACAAATCCTACATAGTTTTGAGAGATTCAATTTTTGCAGAAGATTCAGATATTTTAAGCCTCTGTTTTACGTTATTCTAGAGTGTGTATATACCAGTCAAGTCTTGCTGCTCTCTTCCTGGGTGTTTCCACAGGAGTTACATGAAATGAACTGCACTCTCCAAAACTAAAGTTATTGTACAAGTTCCAAAATTTAGAGGAACCTGGTAATTACTACTTATGTAGTTGTATTGGGTGTGACTGAGGTGAAGTTCACAGTCCTTACAATGCTGTGCTTTGCATTAGTAGTAGGATGGTGTTGATAACAAAGCAGGGTCCTGACTACTGCTGGGCAGCGCTGTCCCTCTTGACATTCCTCCCTCCATCAAGGGGGATGGCAGTGGGCAAGATCCTGGGAGGGGACACAACCAGGCCAGCTGACCCCAATTAGCCAAAGGGATATTCCATAACATGTGACATCAGCTCAGCTACATAAGCTAGGGAAGAGAGGAGGAAGCAGGGCGGGAGGGCATTGGTGAGTTTTCATGTTTGCTTCCCGGAGGAACCATTAATCAAGCTGAAGCCCCGCTGCCCAGCAAGTGTACGAACATTGCTGCTAACAGGAAGTAGGGATTAACTTTCTTTTCGCTTTGGCTTGTGCGTGTGCAACCTTCTGCTTATTTCTGTTCTTTGCTGTAAATAAAGCTGCTCTATCTCACCCTGCTGGCTGTTCCCCATCTTTTTCTCTCCCCTGTCCCAGAGGGATAGGGAGTGATAGAGCAACTTAGTGGGCACCTGGCACCCAGCCACAGTAAACACACTACAGTGGTGGAAAACACCACATTTGTAAGACTATGGAAAAGTGTCCAACAAGAAGACAAAAATTAGAATAACCAAGGCTTAGTATAAAAGCTCAGTCCCAATATTTTAACTATTTGTGTAATGGGCTAAGAAGCTAAAGAGTTCAGAAATTAAATACTGGTTAAAAAACCTCTGTGAATATTATTCTTCAAGAAGCAGTTGAGCTAAGAAAATTCTAAAAGCAGTTCCTAGTTTTCACACCAGACCTCTGAAATCCCAATGTAGAACACAGTGATGGAAAGTAATAAAAATAGCAGATAAAGTGTTCTAGCAACCTGTAAAACTCCCCAAACTCTCACTCACTGATACAGTGAGTAATTACAGTAATTAATGTCAAATACTGTAAAGACAGACCTGCAAACAGCAAATTAGCAGTGGCAAGTGAGCAATTATGACTTTGCTTGAGGTTTTTGACTGCAGCTTCTCTGATAACTTGATGCACAGGTTTTCTGCACCTTAAATAAAAAATCCAACAGAAAAATTTATCTTAGATTTGTTATGAGGCCACATACAACCCAACACTTACTGGAATTTCTAAAATAATGGAGAAAATTTATAAGTTCCAATCTTATACTACAAGATTTAGTGCTGCTTCTGCAAAAACAGTTTTGAAAACTTAGCATCTGCACCAAGCAGCTCTGTCAAACACTGTGACTGGAAGAATGACAGTACTTAAAGCTGATTTTGAGCATACTTCATACTGATCAGAAATCAACTATTGCAATGTCCAAAGGAAAAAAATCCTTCACATAATCAGCAGATATAAGATTTATACAAGAAAGAAAATAGAGGAGAAGTGAGAAAGAGCTTCCCAGTCCTGCTAGCAATGAAGAAAAAAAATTTTCTTTAAAAGAATCACTGAGAAATATTTAAGACATTAAGAGCAATACATAAAACAGAAACCAGAAAATAAATAGCTGCATGCAATTCAGAATTTATAGCATCCCCTGGAGATAAGCAATAGGAAGTTCCTGTTGCCATTTCTATAAAGAGATGTCTAACTATGCAGCCAACTAATCTGAAAACCTTTAGATGGACGTAACTTTCTTGTATTCTAAAAGCAAAAAGTATTTCACTGAAATTTAATATTTCTCTGAGCACCATCTATTCTGTACATATTTCTACAGCTTAGAACAAAACAGACAGACACTGCAGAGACCCAAGAGCATTTTTTACTTTGCTCATCTTTCACAGCCCACACCATGAGATCCACGCAGGCAGCATTGGCCTGACAACGCAGTTTTAAAGGGCTCAGTTCATTGTGCAGTCGATCCACATCGTGGAGGATTTTCTGAAGTTCTGACTGGCTGCTGTTGAATTGCTCCAGCACAAAATCATGGATTTCCTTCACAAATGAGTTGGGAAGGTCTAAAGAAAGAAAAGGAAACAACATTCTATTGGAAGGATGGAAGTCAGTGTGTCAGAATAACAGCATATATAAAAGTCACTGCTACATTATAAATTATATTATTTAATCAAGTTTATGTCCTGTCTAAAGGATAAATTTCAGAGCAAAGTCCATCAGTGAACAGATAATTCAAATGCCATTTACTAATCCTTTTAATGGTGCTCAAAATATTTTTTTCTACTTTCATAGCACTTTCTCAATATGGAAACATTTCAATACAAACTTAATACCATACATAAGAGTTCCCAGGAAATGCAAACACAATGTTCAATCACTCAATACAAAGCAGATGATGCTTGGGATCCTAAAGATAATGAAGGATAAATTTAAAAAAATACGATACCTTTCATATAATATAGCGTGTCTCTCAGCATTTTAAACTGAGCAAGGTAAAGAGGGTCACTGAAGGTTTTGTAATAGAGATCTGTACTAGCACCCATCTGAAAGAGAAAAGAAGCAATCTGCTAGGTTAAAAAGAAAGTATCTTTCATTATGTCAATAAATAAATCTCACTCCACCTTCACAATGTAAACAAGCATATAAAACAGGTACAAGAAGTAACCTCACAGCTTTCCTCCTCTACTTTTAACAAAAGAAAAAGTACAGCCACTCAGTGCATTAAAAAAGATTCAGTCACTGTCTGATTTGAAGAGCACATGTCTGTTCTCTCTAACAATGGGGCTAAAAACAAAAGAGGGAAAAAAAAGGGTATTCAAAGCTCTCAGTTTCCTGAGATACAAAAAGAGAGGCTGAAGTTGTCTGCACTCAGGCCTACATTTCAAATATGGCAATGCTCAATGTGAGGCTGGAGAGCAGAGCAGAGTCATTTCTCCACACATTTCAGCACACACCCCTTTCACCACAGTTTTATGTCCTGAGGAAATGAGGCAAACTTCATAAAATGTGGTGGAGGCTATGACAGAACTGCACCCAAGGGAGGGGAGAATAAGAAATAAGTCCTTGTTCTGAAACGAGGAGACACAAACCTAAAGAACCAAGTCTGCCACCTTTGGAAGTAAAAGTCCATGAACTGCAACACTGACAAACTCATAGTAATGGTACGTAAAAGAGCAGCAGTGATTTCCAAGCCACAAAGTGAAAACAACCAATGATTTCATATATATGAAAAAAAGACAAGAAACACCTTAGTCTACAGTAAACCAGTTTTGGGCAACCAATGCTGTAATTTATTAGGACAACAAAGCTAATCTAGGAAAACAACTATTTCCTCCTATGTTAGTGAAAAGTATCACCCCCCTTCACCATTTTGGCACAGTCCAATTGGGGCTAGATTTAAAAACTACTGAAAGAACGGTTCAAAAAGGAAATTAATATCATTTTGCAAGGAGAAGGCATACCTTACATCAGCAAAATACTATTTTTGCAAGTAATATGGCAAAAAATTAAGTATTAAAATCATTAAAGGAGGAAGGTAAAAACATACCTCTGTAACTTCAGCTATAACTGCATCTAAGGTCTTCAGAAGAGAATCCTCAACGATCTGCTTTACCTATGGAGGGAAAAAAACCCCAAACTAAAATAGGATGTTTCCTGTTAGTGACTCTAGGTAGGAGAATATCATTTAATATAGTTTTGCTTATGCACAGAAAACACAAGTCACTTCACTACAAAGTGTCAGATGAAATTAAGGTTGCAACAAGAACATCTGAGCCTCTCTGCTGTTCCAAAATAGCTGATGCTGGAAGCAGACGGCCTGCAGCTTCTGTCACTTGTGTGAATTCCCAGCAAACAAACCCTTCAGGAAGAGTCTCACTCTCACAGCAAAACACAATCTTCTATTTCAGTAACTAGCAATATGCAGGTTACACTAGAACAAGTGGTCTGCAAGACTCAAGCAGGAGGCAGAGGACATAAGCTTACTTCATTTTCCAACTTCTGTATGGTTTATATGAAGAACGCTTTTGAAGCGTTTGAACACTTGTCAGGAACGCTACTGAAGCGTGACATTAAATGCCATAAAAATAACATTACACAAAGCTTGAGAGACAAAGGCTGTCGTTTTACTTGCAATTCTGAAAGCTTAAACTTAAACTGCATCTATTTCTAGAACAAATATCTAGAACGCACTGCTGCAGTCTTCATAAGGAGCCAATCACGTACCATGTTCAACAGCTGTTGGAGCATTTCCAGAGGGATGTTAAACTCTTTATTGTTAATACCATTGAAGAGAGGAGAAACTGAAAAGCTGGAGCTGATTGTAGAGAAGTAATAATCAGGATCCAGTGCACTCCCATCAGGAAGATATGAACCTGATCAGAAAAAAAAAATGGAAATACAGGTTTGAGGAGAGAAAGAACTTTCTTTAATGGTAACGTTTAGCCACTACAAAACATTTCTTTCTAACACGGTCTTTAACTTGCCAGAGGTGCATTTCAGCTCATCTACTGGTAAATCAAGGCAGAAAACTGATACAATTGTCATTAGAAGTTTACTATCACAACAAAGAGTTCATTGCAATAACTTGTGTCCATGTCAGAGATACTTCTGACAAATCTTTCCACATTACTGATGTGCATCTACCTGAAAACATTTGTAAATGCCCTTTAGAAGCACAGAGATGAAAAAAACAGGTTATGTCAAAACTATCGGGCAAGGTTTCCCCCTATATTAGATTGCCTTGGGGTGATTTTTTGATGATGTTTCATTCCTTGATAGGCTGCTTTATGTCCAGAAAATGGCTCTGTAGCTGTAGCTTTAAGAGGAACCAGGGGGCAGGGCCAGAACCCGGACACCCCAGGCGGGCGGGCTCTGTTCAAACCCCTCTTGAGTGCATCCTCAGGCCTCTTGGACCGGTAAGCTACATGGTTCCCTTATGGCGGATTACCTTTTGCTACCTTGAAGCAAGAAGTTTTTTTTCTTTCCCCACCTTTTCCCCAGACTCCAGAAGAGATCCTTCGGTTGTTTCTTGTTTGTTTGTTTTTCTCCCTCCCTTGAACTTCTTTTTTTTTTTTTGGCTTGTTTTTCCCCGGACTGGGAGCCTGTGGGAGGGGCAGCCCCGGCCTGGCCAGTCGGAATACCGGGAGAGACCGAGCCAGCACAAGAAGGGACATTAAACTCCACCAACTTCGCCTGCTATGAGGAGGAGACCCATGCCAGAAATCCAACAGGCTCCCGCTCTCCCTCTTTCCAGAGCCAAAGAGAAGCAGCCTCTCGGCCACGCAGTCTAGCGGCTGGGGGGACTTAAGGTATTGAACTCAATCTTTTTCTGTGTCTTGCGGGCACTCCTTTGTTATTTCTTTGTTAATACATAGTTTTACTTTTTCTTTTTTTTCCACTTTGACTCCACTGGTATATCTGTTTCTCTCACTGGCAGAAGGGAGTTATTGAAGCCCTTTCTCTTTAAACAAAACACTCTGTCAAGGGTGCTCTTCTCCTAAATTTGTCTCCAAACCGGGACATAGATGAAATGAACACATGGCACAGTGTTCATCTTAGAACAGGCACCAATTCACCACTGCAATTTGAAAGCAAGGAGAATCAAATTATTTTTTAGATTCAAGCACTCTATTAAGCAAACAGCTTGCTCAGCAAACTGCTCTTGGCTCTGTCTTCTCTTGAGAAATTACATCTCATGCCTTTCTGAAGTGCTCAGCTGGCTGTGCTAGAGTAATGTTCTTGTGATTAACAGGCTTTCAAGCAAGATTATTTATTCACAACAAAAAAAAAGTCCTCAGTTCTTTTTTTTTAAACTGTTAGCCTTGGCCAAATAAAACCAAGGTCACTACTCATCTTCTTCAGAAGGTTAGACTATCACAAACTATATCAACAGAAGTAATACAAGGACTGCCTGTAGCTGAAATATTTGGTAGAAGTTAGTACTGAAAATAAAATCCTGACTGGAATAATCATAACTATACCAGAGGACAAATAAAATAATTCCAAAATATAATTCCAAAAACTTTACAAAATTGTTGACTATTCACTTACAAATTTAAGATTACTTCTGTTCTATTACAATAGCATCTCTCTAACCCACAACCTTGGCTCTTGTTTATTTTTTTACAATTCCAACTATGAAGACCACAACATTGAAGAAGAATACATTGCTTCAACACAGTAGACAAGACAAACAGGTCTCTTCCTACTTGGCAATTTAAGAATTACCCTGCAATCTCAATATATGACTGAGGAAAAGATGCCTCTAGAAATAGCAATTTGAAGGAAAAAGAAAAGCAATGTGGAAGAAATTAATTTAAGCCAGGGCTTGAGAGAGGAGAATGGCCCAGAAACAGAGAAAGTCCAAACTGTTAAATATCTCAAAGGGCCAGACAAAATCAGAGACACCAAAACAGCTCAGATGCAGAGCTAGTCCTCCACATGATTCATGAAGGAGAGCTTATTTTTAAGTTCTGACTTAGAACTCACAACTGGAACTCTACCACAACTCACTGGTTAAGAGTTTGTATGTTAATTCATGAAGCTTTTTCAGGTTTTGGCCTTTTATGATACAGTAACTAATGCACATTAGTGAACATTCCAGTGTCTCCTTTAGTATTTCTCGCTTCCGTGAATTACTGGGTCTTACACAATTACTGATATCAAACTTACTCCAAATGGGGCAGTTGTTTTGGATTTATACAAGGTGCCAGAAGTCTCAAAATTCCAGACCCTAGACCAACAATGTAGTTGTCTACTGAAGAACAGCTTGTTCCTCAAAGTTACTCAGCCTAATCTCCTGAAATATTTTTGGCCTAGTTGAATTAAGCTCTCCAGTACTAGGCACTGCCTAGCAGGAAGGGAATCAAGAAACAAGTGAAAAATAACTGAGGCTGGAAATTACTGGTCTTAATAATTACTTTGTACTGTCTTTAAACCACAATTTTAAAAAAAATCCTAGCCGGCCTGTGTCACTGAATTACTATAAGAATTCTAGAAGGCAGAGAAAGGGGTCAAAAGGGTTTTTGCTTTCAATTTTCTATAAATAGCAACAAAACCCCCAAATCACAGACTGTTCCTTGCAAGGTAATCTACCTTCAAAGTAATGAACTGCTGATCCTCCAGGAGAGCTGGGAGGGGGAATTCCACGTTCAGGACTAACCTGAAACATTGCAGAAAAGCCATATATTAGAAAATATTTACAAAACACTTCAAAACCTGTGAGGGAATAGTTTGTACACTTTAAAATGAAACACAACTTCAAGCAAAACTACATATTGCTGCGTCTAACAGCTCAATTCCAGCCAAAAATGAGAAGTTAAAAATGCCAGTTCAGTGCTTTTGACTAAAGGCAAGAGATGACAATGATGACTCCTCTACTGTATGAAACTATGCCAATAACAATCTGTAGTTTCAAATTCAGCATCTGAATCCAGTCTTCCCCCAAGACAATGAACATCCACAGCTCCTGGTGAAACCAGGAAGAGCTCCTGTATCCTCTCGTGAAAACTTCAGCCATTAAGTGCCAGCTTCTCAATTTTACAGATATACATTACAATGCTTTTTAATGATAATAACACACGGAATGGGACTTGCCAAATGCTCCATGTGAAGACTTACTAGTACAGTTTCTACTTTAACTGTCACTGATTGTTCTGTAATTCAGAAACTACAAAAATATTTTGAAACGCAGTTGTGGAACCAAAATAAAGTTATTTGTATTTGATCAAAAAATGCATTAAGAGACTCTCTGCATATTCAGGTTTAAGTCTGAACTCCACTGAGACCAAGAAATCATCTCAGTGCTGACTCCAACACAGAGCAAGTCATACAAACCTGTGTGATGCTGGATACACTGCTAGCCTTTCTCTTCAGTGTTCCTTCCTGGCAAACAGTGAGCAGAGAACTTGGAAGAATTGATCTGAAATCATTAAAGGATCGCCGGCGAATTCCTTCAAGCTCTTCTGGAACTCTCAGGGAATGTGGGGGAATTTTAGGAAAAAGCTTTGAAAGGAGAGCCTCCTCTGAATTGCTGTAGCGACCAAAGGCTCGAGAAATTCCTAGCAGGCAGGGCACTGCATACTTGCATAAATATTCTGAAAAAGAAAAACATGTAACAGCACACTAACAGTAACCTAGAACTTCCGCTTCATAGTTTTGCTACCACTTCACTAAACTGTTTCAGCCTAAACTGCTTTACAACAGCTGACTTATACAAGCAGAGGAAAAACCATGGAAGTATCACAAATTACTGCACTTCTGCTTCCATATTTACTCACAGAATAGAGAAGTGCTAAGGGAAGCTGCAAGACAAAACTCACTTTTCAGGATTGATCCTGTGTTGGGGTTTAGGATTCGTCCTTTTGTTTCTTTCTCTTAAGGAATTTTCTCCCATATGTCGCTAGGACACAGCAACTATTGGTACTTAAGAAAACAAAATGTGTATCTGGATGTCACAACATTCCATTGAAATGACTCTGGCTGGGGGGCTACCCTGGAGGTTTGGGGCCGGGGTTTTGGTCAGTTCGGTTTGTGGGCTCGGGGGCAGGAAGGAGCTGTTTGCCATTTTCCCTGCTGCCTGACCGCCCGCAGCTCAGAACCAGCGCGTGTGGTGCCGAAACATCGGGACCGGCTCCTGCTGGACCCTCTGCACGTTGCCGCAGCCACTCCTGTGTTGGACTCCGAGATCCCGGTCTGCTGCGCTTTTCCTGCACTGCAAGTCTGCTTAATTCTGGTTTTTTGTTTCCCGGCTCTTTGAGGAGGGCAAATGGGGGCGGTCTGGAGCTGACGTGTGGTGTCCCCGTATGGGCCACCTCTGCACGCTAGCCCGGCAATCGCCACCAGCTGCCGCCTGTGACTTCCCAGCTCGGCCAAGCCACCATCACCGCGTGATCCCCGAGCTCGCATCGAGCACCCCCTGCAACCGCGGGGGAATCACCGCACCCGCCCTGCCGGGCTGGGAGCCACCAGCGCCCCTGCCAGCTGTGACCATAACTACATCAAAGGGGAAAGTGCTAAAGGAGCAAAAAGAGACTGTTTATTGGGTTTCTGGTTGCATTTTTTGTCGCTGCCACTGTTGTTGTTTGCCTGCCTTGTTATACATACTAGTAGAGAAATGTTATTCCTTTTCTCAGATCTTTGCCTGAAAGCCCCTTAATTTCAAAACTGTATTAGTTCGGAGGGAAGGGGGTTACATTTTCCATTCCAAGGAAGGCTCCTGCCTTCCTTAGCAGACACCTTTCACACCAAGACATCCTGATAACCAGAAACACAAGAGAAGTTCAGAGGACAGGAGTTATAAATACAGTAACAATTTTACCATTACCTTTATCATGCATTTGCGGTGTCTGGCACATTCCCAACAGGAACTGCATTACTTGTAGAACTGCATCCAAAATCTAAAGTCATCAAGGCAGACATACAAAAATATCTTTTGGTAAAAAGATATCATTATCTTACACCAGATCATTATAAAAAATGAAACTTGTAAATATTAATGTAAGCACCTCTGTAAAGATTTCTTAATGCTGTGTGACCAAAGATTACTTTGCCCTCACTCAGGTTACAGGGTTTCCCTTGCAAAATCTGCAGCGAGCTGCAAGTACTACACAATGAAACTGCAGTACCCCCAGCCTCAGGATCAAAACTGAAATTTTAAAATTCTGGGCTCAGCAACTGATATCCAAAAGTAACTGCAGACCCATGAATATCCTCTAGATACTTGACTATTAACACAAGCAAATTAATGCATCAGTGCACATGCTCAAGCAATCAGCCCCTTGCTGACAGGGAGCAGTTGTGCTCTTTTCCAGACATTTGTCAGGATTGCAGCATTGGAGAACTAGGTAATACAACAGCACAAACTTAAACCCCACCTGCTCTCTGAGAGATGCGTCTCTGTAAGCCACATCAGATAACAACGTTACTAAGCAGAAACTGAAGTTTTCTGCCACTGGAAGTAAACCTGCAAAGAAACGGAGAGAAAATCAGCTACTTAAGCCTTGTTAGAGAGAACCAACATAGAAAGAGCAAATTATAATAAAGCGGGAAAACACAAGTGACTCCCATGTCAAAGTTCTGAGACAGATTGTAGACAAAAATAGTATTACTTACAAAATTTAGAAGCACTCTAACCATCATAATTTCAGCATAAATGTTTAAAGAAAAATCAGAATAATTATAAACTTCACTAGGCTTTCAACTAACTGGAAATAAACCTTAATTATATAATACTATATAAAAGTATTCTTAGATTAATTTTAAGAGGCATTAAGGGAGCAAATAATGAAGTGGTTTAAACAGCAACTAAGCATCAAAGCTAAAAGTAGACCATACAAATCCCATGTTCCACTCTCCTACTGTAACTACTACACAATCTTCTCCAGTTTAGTAACAAAATATATCGAACACAGAACTATTTAGAAAGTGCAATTCATCAAAAAGCAGCCAAGCAGGAAAACAGGGATCTATTCAACTTCCTTTGGCTTCTAAAGAAAATCAATATTAAAGGCTGTCAAGCCAGGAGCTAAGTAAGAATGTAGCAGGACTTCTCTCCCTCCCTTGAACCATGTTCTGAACGACCTTTGCTATTTCTATTTCCTGGCTGTCATTTCATGAGAAAGATCAAAAAATCCAAACATCACCTCTGCCTTTCCGTGCATTGCTTTCTTCTATCCACTGGACTTTGGGAAGACCCTTCAGGAGCCGGAGAAGGTAAGGAACCACATTATCCTTGTGCTAAAGAAGAAAATATTCTATTTAAAATGGAGAAGAAAAGCTGAACCATAAAATCTCGAGATATTTTAGAGATATGGTAAAATTACATTAGCACACAGAACTTGCTTCTAATGATTACTCCACAGGCTTCTTGACTATTGCAAAACTGATTTCAAAACAAGCAAATGAAAGTAACCCAATTCAGTGCCTTAAATCCAAGTCTTCCACTCCAGGCAACAGTTCATTCACTGTAAAAGTTGGAGAAAAAAGTTCCAGAACAGTACCTAACCCCAATTTATTAATTGACAGCAAGCTCTCAAAATAATTTTAAGGCAGCTAGAGATTCAAAGTGCCAGTGCCAATTAAGTACATGTGATACATCCCGTAGCCTTATGCAAATCACTTAACACATCTGTGTAATACTTCAGTTCCCTCACCTGCAAATCAACGCACAGCACCGCTGCCTTATAAAAAAAACCTCAAACACAAGAAAGAAAAAAAGAACAAGGCCAGTAATATCCATGCAAGCTGTACCACAGCATGTGGACACTAAACAGGAGGCAATTCAGGCCTGATGCAAACCTTAGCAGTATGAAAGAATTTAAAGTGAGGTCTAATAGCACTGGACCTGGGACTCTGTCCATGCTTCCGTTCCTCTGCACTGAACAATACCAGGCCCAGCAGTCAAAGGGAAGAGAAGCAGCTTGTCCAGGCCCTGCTGGCAGACACAGAAGGGATGCTTGTGTACAATGCAGCCTGTGTGCCCTGTCTGTCTTTATCCTGGCATGAAAGGACCTATTGCAAACCTGGCCTTTAGGAGTGCGTTGGAGCATCCCTGTCAGTGAGGAGCATGTGGGGAAGAACATGCAATGACACATCTGGTTTGAGTAAATCCTCCTGAATACTCTTTCCTTTCTCTGTTTAAGCCATGATGACCAGAAAACACAGTAGCAGTTTGGCTGTGGCAGTGCCATGGCTACTGCCTATCACACTTATCAGTACTTCCTTGCTCTCCTGCCTACATCCATCCCTTAACTCTGGTCTTTTTATCTACTTTTATGAAGAGCAAATACCAACTTTTCATTCATTGAACAACTAAACTTGAATTAATCCAAGATCTTTGAAGGTAAATAGGTAGCCTAAGTGGGAAAAATACCTGAAGGTCAGATTCAACTAGGAAGATTCCTAAAGCAATAACAGCATCCCTGCGACGTTCATCCAACTGGAAAATCCCATGGAAATCCACTGGACACATGCAGAGCAGCTTTTGTACCTGAAAAACAGCAGAGGGAAAGAACAGTGGAACAAGGTTGAAAACCAAATCGAAGCTTGTTTGAAGTGCACAGTGGTCTCTCCATCTTCTGGAAGACATTTGGCCACATTACCCTCCTTTAGTTCTCAATCTTAGTGAGAATATCCAAGGGGTAGGAAAGAGTGATGAATGACGGAAACCAGAAAAAGACAGAAAAATCTCAAGTAGATGTCAAACATTTTTACTACAACATGGGTCGATTTAAAGGTTTTCTTCAACACTTGAGCAAAGTGCTGAAGTACGATAAAGCCTTCATTCCACTACTTCACTGGGCATTTTTGATGCACAGGAAGTGTGCAGTAGGCACTTTTATCATATTTACTCAATTCCTGTAAACAAAAAATAGGTGGATGGAACTTCAGCTACAGCTGCACCAATGCCTTCTAGATATACAGCACTGAACAATTAAATGTTACCAGCCTGTGTATGACTTTTGCTCAAATCCTTTCAACATAAGAGAGTAAGTTTTCAGGACTATTATTTTCTCACTACTTACCTATTCCTTCACTCCATACTTAACAAACACACGTTTAAAGAATATATCAAACCTCCCAAATACTTTGTTCTTCTACAAAACTGTTACTAAATGGAAAATGCAACAAGCATGTTGTATTTTTATAAATCCCCTTGATGTTAATAAATACTATCTAAAAAGCGCCTTCATAATAAATACCTGTGTTTGACTCACCTATGTTTGAATGTCAAATCACTTCCTATTCAGATAACTCTCTGAACACCCCACACTGAAATTTCTAAAGCAAGAAACAACCTCCCTAGAGAATTAGAATTTACTGGATGCTCAGTAGAATTCAAGATTCTGGTCTTTCAACTGCCAGACCTCCTAATTACAAGACCTGTAACACAACACAGATCAGCCTGTTGCTCAACATAAAATACAACAGAGGAAATATGAACTTTGGAAAATGACTGCTGATGTGTGTGTTACACGTCAGGTTACATTAGCAATAATGTGAGTGATCAACTTTAGCTAGATATGAACTGTTAATATCATTGAACTCCTGCTGTATTCTGTCAAACTGGACAAAAAAAATTCCTGGATATTTGTGAACCAACAGCAGGGCTTAGAAAAATTATTTACTGCTGGCTGTCACACCAAAGGTACATTTCCAGAACAAGAAGTAAGAAAAGAAGGCCGCAACAGCTTGCCCAGAACAAGCACTGTAGTTTTCATCAGCACGGAGCAGTGCTTTTCAGCTATTTAGTCACAGTTATTGCCTGACGCAATTCGGACACTCTGTCACTTCGTGCCCAGTCCCAGCACACCAGGCTGTCCATCCCTGCCCCGGGCAGCAGAACGAGCACCTGGCCCGGGCAGCGGGGCAGCCCCTCCGGGGCACGGCCCAGACACGGATCCCAGGGGGTTCTGCCTTCAGCAGAGATTCATCTCACCCACATTTTACCCGGCACTAATTGCGTCGCCGGGATTTAACCAGATACATAGAAGAAAGCAAGCAGCCCTAATTAGGTTGAGACTAATTACTCCCACAAGACCATATTCCACAGACTTGGGGGACACGCAGCAAGACCCACTTCCTTGCTCCGAGGGTGCGCTGCTGACCCGAATTTTTGGGTCAAGTTGGCCCACACGAGCATCCATGAGGCCCAGCTGCCCCGAACGCACGGACGGCCGAAGCTGGGTTGACAGAACCCATTCAGAGCCCACAGACAGCCCCGCTCGAGCAGAGCCGCGTCCCCCGGGGCATCTCCCGGCCCGCGGGACCCCTGCCCCTGACCCACTTCCCATGGGCGACACGGGTCCCTACGCGTGACAGTGCCATGGGGGGGCCGGACACGCCACACATGACACAAGCAGTGCACAGAAGAGCCCACACACAGCGCCGACCGGGCTGTTCTCGTGTCCTGTGCACACAGGGGCCAGCCCTCCCGCGGCACGGTCCCCCCGCCACACGCGGCCCCCACGCGTGACAACCCCGCAGTCGCGCAGACGCAGCGCCCCACACGCGATCCCCACGCGTGACGGCCGCTCCCCACAGACGCCCCTCACCTTCTCCAGAGGCGCCGGGTTCTGCACCGCCAGCGACCGCGCCAGCGACAGCACCGTGTTGAAGTAGAAGCCGCGCGCAGTAGCCGCGCTGCTCCCGCGCCCCGCGGGGCCCGCGGAAGGAGCCGCGGCGGTCCCGGCCGTGGC